>VZSZ01011329.1:124368-212674 GCA_013398815.1 Ibidorhyncha struthersii | reverse complement strand
AAAAAAAGAAGGGGGGGGGGGGGTGCTACAGCTTTCCTGTTTCTGACAGACAACCACCTTTGAGGGGCTAGCTCTTCAAGAGGACTGTAACAAAAAAGCAAACAGTAATGAAAGCTGTCAAACCCAAAAGCATGACTCTTTATGTAACGCCCTCCTCCAAATGCAAGAGGAGACAACATGATTTCCCACAACTGGCTTATCGCATCACCAGCTTACATGTGAAGCAACCAAATGTTTTGAACATTTGGTCTGCTTTAGTGGGAGAGTTTTCCCAAGAAATTAAGAGAAGCCCAAATGTGTACTCTTTCTGGTTTTAATGGCAATCTCCGAAAGGCTGAAAGATAAGAATTTTCTCTCAAGGCTGAATTTGGGTTGTAGTGTTTGGTTGTGGGAACCTGGCTGCTATTCATCTATTTCACAAGGAACTGATTAGTTCTACACATTTGGGCAGAGGGAAATGCTGGAGGACTAAACCAATTTGGAGTCAAGAGAGCCCTCAAACAGCAAACAGCTCAAGTTGTCAGCCAGCTACACAAAGTTTCAAGGGACCTAGTAGTTAAAGTAAAACCTACCCAGAGACACAAGGCTCAATCTAAAAACTCTATACAGGTGAATGCCAAATCAGCATTACCAGTTTGTAAGTGGCCTTTTTTTTTTTTTAGAGCAAGCACGCTCCTAGCACCTACTTCAAGTGCAAGTCTAACTTAAGAGCAAAATAAACTATCTTTATGAGACTCATCAGCATGCACCTTTAAAAACTGATCTCCCACTTTTACTGACAACAAAAAGATAGCATGCCACCATTTTATCATACCCTCCCTAGTTCTAGCATTTGCCAACCTGTAGCCTAACTATCCTTCCATGTTCTTAGTAAAATGCCTTTTAGATGTTGGCTAACAGTAACTGTACATTTCCTTTCCATTCATATTCCAGAAGTAGTATCATTTGTAAATGACCCTAAGCTCAAATACTTTAGGCAGCAATGCAAGTGAAGTTGAATTCATACCCCTTCCTGGCTCGAGCTCAGTTCCAGGTAATACAAGAACACTGTTTTGTGGTTAAGCCACAAAACAAGAAATGGGAAGCAAGAGGAAAAAGAAGGTTTAGATTTTATCACATCCTCCAGAGCAGAGGGCTGAAAACAGGCTGACTCAGTCTCTCTTGCTTTTGTAAATGTGAGCTAACATTGTTCATATGATTGAAAATAATGATCCACTAGAAATAAATTAGCTATGTAGAGTACCCCTAAAATGCAGTTTCAGATGTCACCGCACAGCAACTGTCCTTCAGTCAAACATGCACTTCTCTCCATTCCAAAACCCAAGTACAAAACGTTCAGCCCAGCCTTTACAACAACCTCTTTCTGTTTTATCTTTATATGACTGTTAATTGATAAATCCTCAAAAGTAACAGTCAGGGGAAAAACAAAACAGCTAACTAGTTGGATTTCCTACCATCTCAGAGTAAGGTCGTATGTTGAAAGGAAACACTGTTGCTGCCAGCGCACAGAGGAAGTCTGGACTCATCCACAGGGAAATGAGGTCCGGCACATTGTGATACAAATATCGAAAGAACTGCATCAAGGTGACTGGATATTCTCGAAGCCAAGAGCCTTCTTCCTCTGACTGCCAAGGCTGGGTTGAAAAACAAACAACACATTAGCACAGATGGCACTAATTGAAGAATGCTCATTTCAGAAAGGAGCTGCAGGAAGAGGAGCTGTAGGATCAAATACATTGTCAAACATAGGGGGAAACAGTTTGTAAGTACACGTGATCAAAGACAGGGCCAAACGTGATCAACCACGTGGACAAGCACTTGTTCAAGCAGAGCAGAAATAAGCAACTGAACATGTGGCCAAGCACATGACCAAGTGTGAAAAACACATCTAGAACACGTCAAATGTGTTGGAGCACTCATCAGAACATGACCAAACGAGTCTAGAATGCATAACTGAAGACACAGTATCTGAACATGAGACCTAGTATCTGATCAAGTGACAGAAAATGTGTTCAAGCACATTGCCAACATGTGACAAACCTGAGCCAATGTGACAGAACACGTTTGAGCATGTCACCATGTGGTGAACACCTGACCAAACACGTGTCTAATCTTGCCTCCAGAATGTGTGACAATTGAACAAGCCACCAACTTCTAACAAACACATGACCCACGTGTCCAAACCATGTGTCTGCAACAGGTGACAAGAGAACATGTGATAAGAGAACATGTGTCCAAGCCATCACAAACGTGTGACTGAACACATGGCAGCATGTCACGATATCATAAATGCACAAGGAACACATAGCAGAACATGACAAACATTACAACAGGACAGGTCATGATAAAACAGGCTGGAACAAGCTGCAACCACATGATGAAATGTAACCAGACACATGCCTGAACATGTGATAAACCCACAGCAATAACACATGGTAGCCTGACACATGACAGTAATGTATGCCTGAGCATGTGTTCAAGCACCTCACGAACAGAAGACTGACCACATTTACAACACATGACTGACCACAAGACTAAACATGTATCCTAACATGTAATAATTCAAAACATGTTGGTACACATGACCTGACTCATGCCAACCCAAAATGTGATGGCACATCTGAATGCTGATGACACAGCACAAGACAGCATGGCAAGAGACAGCACGTCTCTGAGCATGTCACAAATGTGTCTGAACAGGTGAGGACCAAACACATGACAGAACAGGTCACCAGCAAGAGACAGGACACGTGACAATGGGAACATGTACCACAGCAGGTCACGTACACATTACCAGTATACAAGCCCAGAAGACACCTCTGAACATGTTAACATGGGAGAGACATGCAAGCAATGCTTCTCAGAGCATATCGCAAACATGTGACGACCAACCAGGCAACAACTGAACAGGTGCTGCTTTTCAAACATTTCATGAGATAATTTTCAGCAGATAACACACTCTGGCTCCAAGGAAATGCAAAATTTTCCCACTGAGAAACCAACTTTCACTACTCTTGACATTAGATTCAAAGATGAGAAGACAACGCATTTTTCTGGCAGTAAATTCATTTCCTCCAGCATGCGGCTATTAATAGTCAAGGGACTTCTCTGCATGTGGAAGGTTCATGCACAAAATCTGCAACTCACATAGCTCTGAGCAGATGGGATATACAGTCTCAAACATTCCCCCACGACGTTAATCAGGAAAGAAATTCAATGATCTCTGCCAAGGGCATTTTATCCTTCTGCTTTCTTGTTCTGTTTTAATTGCAGCAAAACACAAAGCCCAGCCTTTTTGTGGAAAAGGAGCACTAATTTAATAGCCACTAATTTTTCTACAGATATTGAAAAATAAAGTAAAATAGAATAACCCACTGACAATGATGGCTTTCACCTAAGTATTTATGAGCCTACCTCACAGCTGGGTTTGTTGTGACACTAACAAAACCTCAACTTTTTTAATTTGGCTTTTCACCATATGGAAAACTCAAACAATTCTGTATATTCAAATACGAGCAGAATTTTTTATGCTTACAGAATTCAGCATGCTCCTCAGCATTCCCAATAATAAGAAGGCAGCTTCTGTGCAAACATTGTGTATTGAAGAGGTAACGGTGCCACACGAGGCAGGAACTCCAAATATGAATGTCCAAATAGAGTCTAAATCAAACTGTAAGAGATGAAAGAGAAAAAAGACGACATGAAATAATCTCTTTCTCCTGTGCAATGTGATACTGCTTTTCATTATACCTATAATACACTCATTTGGCAGTATCTGAAAAATTAACTCACGTTCTCCAAACTTTATCTCCAAAAGCTTCATATGAAGGTCACATGGCACTGAAGAAAATTCCTTCTAACCATGGGCTAACATAACTGCAACTCTCACCTTTTCAAAGCATTTAAGTGTTTTGAAATAAGAGGAGACCTGCCAGCACAAATGTTTCACAATCACCTCAGATTACTTCACTCACCTCTAGCAGTAAAACCTACATGGTATCCCACAGGAGAAAAAAAAAAAAAAAAAAAGAACAAAACAAACCAAGTTTCATTTTCCAGCAAGTCCAAAAAGTTAAATCAATTAAAAAATAAAAAAAGAACAAAAGTGCCCACCTCTAGCATTAAGAATGCTACTGCTAAATATTCTAAGTAGTTGAATTTAGTTTTGATTTAACAGTGCCATACTTCAATGCTGTTAGCAGGAGATGAGCTTTGTGACTCTACTTCACTGTAGCACAGTGCTGAATGTGCTGTCATGTATTCCTCTTGAGAAAACAGGTGGGCAGAATATCTTCTGGTCTGAAATTTTTACTTAGCACTGCACCCATTCTAAACAGACACCTTGTCTGTCTGGATTGTGGCTTTTCTCCATAAAGCACTATACTAAGGCTTCCTAGGACTCTGATATAGTATCTACTCGTTTATATACAATTAAAAGAAGTCCAAAATCAACCTGTTCAGAATAAGAACAATAAATGTTTTCCAGAAACAACCAAGATGCCTCTCTACAAAACCACAGAGATTTTCTGAAATAAAAGCTACCTTATTGTGTCTGTAACCTCATGAACTCTCTTTAACACAGCAACTCCCCACTTCTTACAAAAAAACAACAAACAACAACAAAAAAACAAAGCAAAAAAATTATGCCCCTTCAATGCCCACACCATGCCAGCTGCTTCTCATCTGACCCCAAAACAGACCAGAAAAACACCAGTGACAGATACACTGTAACAGGCTGGCTTCCATATCCTCCCATGGTACTTTGTCCTCCCACCTCAAACAGCTCAGCACTCAACACCACATCAGCTGCAGAGAAGGAGGGGGCCTGGTTAATCCAGTATTTTTTTTCATGACAGACAATTACATTTATATCTTACTAGATAATCCCTACCTGGCAACCCTGATTACATCGGCTGCTGATGACAGGTGCACTGACCTGCAGGTTTTCGGGCAGTTCAGTGACTGGCTGCTGCAGGAAAAGGGCCATTAGGAGGAAATAGAGTGCAGGTACATTAGTGTGCTTTGGGAGAAGGGACTGCAGAACAGGAAAGCCTGGAAAGTGACAAGCATCCCGGTTAATCTCCCGGACTGTCGATCTGCCACCAGCGCTCCTCCCAACGTTGAACCCTAAGATAAAAAAAAAAAAAAAAAAAAAAAAAAAAAAAAAAAATACAAAAAGACAACAATGTTAATAGGGAAACACCTATGCAGCTCACTGTTACTCAAGAAGTGAACTTGAGAGAGGGTACCTCCTCAGAAATTAACACTGTAGAAAATGAATGTGTGCATATAGACTATCACATACATATTATGTAATTCTACTTCAGATGTCTAAATTTTTTAATGAATAAAAAAAAAAAGAAATTATTGCCTTTCAGTACCACGTAGATGACACTGCTCCATTCAGACTGCCTAATGCTACTGCATACACACACAGATCCATTTTCTGACCGTGACCACAATTTCAGACTTAAAACACTCAAGCTTCTGAAAAAAGATATTTCGCTGGCTGAGAGGGAAGTATCACCTTAATCTCAGTTACAGATTTATATTACCAAGCAGCAATCCCATGGCCCATTTAAGCCGACGGGCAGCTAATTTTGTTTCCAGTGTCTCAGGGGCATCTTTTTTCAGCTGTTTTGTTACTGATTAATCAGCTGGTATGAAGCATTAAATGCTCTTATTTATCTTAAGTGCTGCCAGAGGCATAAACCTCACCTTTTGTGCCCCTGCTTCTACCTAGGTATTTAATTTTCCTATTTAAAAAAAAATAAATAAATACACCGGGACAGCGGAAGTGCTCATTTTCAAACGAGGATGTTGGCACGGAGACAGTTCAGTCTCTGCATCAGCACAGGCGGTGAGCCATCTTCTGACACGGCCAGAGATCAGGTTGTTTTTCTGAGGCTCTAATACAGATATTCTTTTCACCAGAAATTGACTTTTTAAACAGAAGACACATACCAGGAAACAGACTAATGAAATCTTTGCTACAAAGTTGCAGGAATTCCATCAGTAACCTTGAACAAAAATGGCTCATATTTAGTTTCATGAGAAATCTTGGATCCAATGTGTTGCAATTTATTAAAAAACACAGGATATGAAAATTAGATAATCTGTCACTATCATTTGATGAGACAAGTTTAAAAATATCTGTTCGGTCACAGTCTAGCTTGGATTCAATTAAAGTGATACTATAATAAGAAAAATAAGAAAACTCTACAAATGCTCTCCAAATGTGACTGTAAATCAAAATCTTATTTAGGAAGATTTTGTGACTGAAGAAAATTTTTATGTTATTGGACATTTAAAGTAGATACTGAATAAACAACAGCAATTCCCTAAAATATCAATGGTTTTCAAAGTTTAAAGCACATGCATGTGCAAAAATTGTTTACTAAATAAAATACAGGACCTTAATCAGAATTAGCCAAACAGATGCTATAGTATGTTAACAATAAATGTTTGCATGTGTAATATGGTTTCAGAAAAACTGTTTTCCTTAACCTTCCTAATTCATTAATAACGCAAAGAACCATCCTATGTTCCTAGTTGAATATCCTGCGGGATATATTATGGGAAATGACTGTAAATAGACAGACTTAATAGACAGTTTCATTTATGCAAAAAAGAACAAGCTAGCATAAAATACTTTGATAGATTTCAAAGAGACAAAGCAGAAAAAAGTGGACTCTATTTTCATTTCAGGAAAAGCCCTCTTCCTGATGCAAGATCACTTCAACAACACTTCACAATTATTTCCTTATAATAAACCAATTCAGAAAAATATTTAGCACAGAAGCAAATCATATACTGCTGCAACACAGAGAGGCGGTTCCTTGTACTGTCATTTTAGGCACAAAAATTAAGTTGAAAGTACTATTAATGCCACTGCCCCGATCTAAAGTCTACTAATGTTCATGAAAGACTCCCATTTAATGTCAATGGGTTTGCATCAGGGTCTGAATAGACATTAATCTGAAAAGCACTATCTTATTTTGCCTAAAAAACCCATGTCTGTGGGAAATAGCCACTACGCATGTCTACACAGAACTGACATCCGTGATTTCAGACACTTGCAAATGCATTTCAGACAGCTTAGACATGCTCAAAATTGGTCCTGTAGCACTCAAGCTTTACACACTGAACTCTAGATCACATGGGGCAATGGCAAGGTCTGATAACCTGGATAAATAAGTCTTTAAGAACCTGCAAAGAAAGTCTTTAATAAGAAAGAGAAAGCAAGCATGCATGCATGGAGAAGAATGCAGGAGAGGGAGAGGAAAAGAAAGGCTGAGATGATACCATGAACATAGAAATTCTCAAGATAGCAAAAATCTAAACCGCTAAGTCTAATTGGCGAAGAACTCAGTAGACAAAGCAGCTCAACTATAACACCACATAACATAATAAAAGTAAAGAAACAAGTAAATTTTACTGCATCTTTATTTGCTGTGTACATAAGGTGGTACGCTATGCTACCTCTGCATTTAGCTCAGATGTGCCTGCCCACAGAACATACTTAACTATACCATGACAGTAACAGAAAAAAATCATTAGCTACACAGGCTTCATGCAGATGATGAGGTAATACTGAACTACAATGAAATCTGTGTAACATCAACTGAAGGGCAGTTTTGCAAAACTGCTCCCTTTTGCCTAGGAAACCTAACTCCCAGTTGTAAGAAAAATGAAGTGCAGAGGCATCTGATCACAGCAGGTAACAGTAACAGAAAGGACGCATCTGCCAGACAGTATTCATACAATAACCCACACCTCAACACATACGCACACGTGCTCCCACACAGTCCTTCAGTCACAAGGGGGCTGAGATACCATACCTAGCACAGTACCAATCTTATTGGTCAAGACAGAATCAGTCTGATCGAGCCAGCCTCCACCACTGAGACCCTCCTTAAATTTGATAAGGATGGACTGATTACTCAACAGGACCACAAGAATTCGCATGGCTGCTGTGACCGTGGAGGAATGCAGATGTTCTTCCATAAACATCATTATCCAATCAAAACCCAGTGTCTTGACCAGTTCTTCACAAGCTCTAATTAAAGACGAAAAGAAGAAGAAGAAAAAAAATCACATTTTAAGGTATTTAGTTTCCTACTAGATAGTAAAAATCAGTGTCCTCCACCACAGGGCAAACTTTAAGATCAGAGAAAGTTCAGGTTTATCGAAGAGTTAAGTGAATTCTTAGGTAAATTTGCGACACAACAAGAAACGTTGCTCACCAAATCTTGTTAAATGGAGCACGTACAAGGTATTTGTTTACCAGAAAGGGAAGACCAGATACACCTCCTGGGACTGTTCCATTGCATGAGATTTCTCCAATTGCTGCTTTTGATAACAGATGTGGAATGCTGAACTGGAAACACTTGTCCACAAATTATAATTTCCAAATACTTTTTGTTGAGCCATACATAGGTAGAGAGTTTTCACAAGCCTATTTAATAAACTGGTATTAAAAAATGACTGTTGTTTGTTTTGTTTTGTTTTTTTTTTTTTTTTATTAAGGGAAGGGTTGATTGGGAATATTTGAAAGAATATGGTTTGTTTTGTTTTTTTTTCCCTTTTGTCTTTTTTAAAGCAGTATTGCTGAAAAGCTCAAACAGGTTCAGGTTGTATGTCAACCAACACTGTCAAGCACAACATAATCTACATATGCCATACATCCACAAAATGCCTCTGATAGACTCAATACAGCCTACCGGGCAGTTGCTTGAAAGTTATATTTTGCCAAGGTTTAACTTGACAGTTTAACTTGACAGATTGAGGGGGGATCTTATTAATGCTTTCAAATACTTGAAGGGAGGATGCCAGGGGGATGAGAGCAGTCTTTTTTCAGTGATGCCCATTGATAGGACGAGGGGTAATGGGCACAAGCTTGAACATAGGAAGTTCCATCTTAACATGAGGAGGAACTTCTTTACTTTGAGGGTGGTGGAGCACTGGAACAGGCTGCCCAGAGAGGTTGTGGAGCCTCCCACTCTGGAGACATTCAAAACCCACCTGGATGCTGTCCTGTGCAACCTGTCATAGGTGACCCTGCTTTGACAGAGGGGTTGGACTAGATGATCTCCAGAGGTCCCTTCCAACCCTGACTATTCTGTGATTCTGTGTTTAAAAGCCTCTTCTCCAACTCACCATATTACTCTAGTGCCTCATCAAACTATAATATCATGTTCCCTCACATGCAATTTTAAGGAACTAAGGGGCATTCTAGGGTCAATGATCCTAACTATAACCCCTACTGAAGCCTCTTGATCTTAACCAAACGAGACATTTACTATCCCATATCTCTAAAACCACATTTTCTCTTTCGACAGATTTTATTTTCACCATAGCCACACGTGAAGTTATGAGGAAAACTGCACCAATACATACGTGAAGAGAGCAGAGGGTTAAAGAACTGGCTCTCCAGATAACAAAAAACTTAAAAAAAAAAATCAAAGTAGCCGGACATCCACACTTGTTCACATTGCATCCTACTCACATCTGCTTGGTACTATCATTCTTGCTACTGCAACTGACAGCATACAACTCAATAACCACAGAATAGTTTGGGTTGGAAGAGACCTTTAAAGGTCATCTAGTTCTACCCCTCTGCAATAAGCAGGGACATCTTCAACAAGATAATAATAAAATATTCCATTTCTGCTAGGATACCCAAAGCTAATTCAGTGACATCTGCCTAAAGCATTCAATAGTTCGTATAAAATTATGCAATTCAACTAGTGAATCAAATGAGGGCTGTATAATTCTCTCCCTTGAAATAAAAAGTTACATCCTTTCTTTACCTCAAGTTTTTCTGTACTTACTGCAAATTAACAGTTGTTTTTTCTTTAGATGTATATAGAAGTTTCAGAAGGATATCTAAAAGCCTGTTCCGCAGTAGAATAAGATTAGCTGAAACAAGTCCTCCAAAATCATCCTCTGTTCCTAAACATAAAAAAAAGAAAAAAAAAAACCCAAGAAAAAAAGAAAAGGGTAAAATTAAGACTTTTGGAACTTGGACATTTTAAAGGCTATTCATAAATTCCATACGTAAGCAAACGCAACCTGATTCCGCTCAGGTTGCGAAGAAGCCATGCTAAAGAGCAGTCAGCCTGCTACAGGCTGCTGAGAAATGCTCCATGCCCCATTATCACCATCACACAGAGTCTGGTCAGTTTGCAGAACAGGTAAGAGGAAATCGCAGCTTCTCAGACAATAATCTAAATTGAGGTGGTCCAAATTAGCTAAGCTAGTCACTCCTGGCAGGTGGAGATGAAAAAACAATCAACCCTCCTCCTGCTCCCATCCCTCCCCTCCCCACAAAACCCCACACTATGGTAGTTAGAGTTTGCGTTATGCAATCTGGGGCAGGGGGGATCCCAAGAAAAAAAACTCATATTTTCCAACTCCCTCCAAATCTAAGAAATGGGCAGAAAAATTAGTTTCTTTTTCTTTCAACAGAACCCTAAACTCATCATCAGTTGAAAAAAAAACACTTACTGCAAAACAAACCTATACATGCAACTCAGGACTAGCTTTAGAGTTATTTTGTGAATTCCTCTTATTATACCTCATACTGTCAAAGGAGGACCATTTTTTTACATTATTTAAAAAAAAGAAAATCACAGCTTGAGGCGACGTGCAAAAGTGAAGACAGATAAACAGACACTTTCTGTGTACAAGTCACAGACACGAACACAAAGCATCTTCTGTGGCAGAAAATACAGCAGAACTGGTGAAGACTAGCAACCTAAAAATCTCATATCCTTTGCTTCAGAAGCTTGTCTCTCCATTCCTGCCACAGCCTCAATTTCTCCCCAAGGTTCTTCAGTCCCCCAGGGTAGGCAAAAAGCAGCTCAGGCTGTAGTTAGCCTGGGAAAAAAACTCAAGTCTGGCCTGTAGTGAGAATACCAATTTGGATCTCTCTCCAATACCCACTCCTCTTTTTCACTAAAATGCTTAAATAAATTTAATCATCTTTGAGACTGCAAGAAGCAAAAGTATTCACAAGGAACAGGAGAGATACAGGGGGATAATGATGAATGTGCAGACTACCTAAACCTTGTTCTTCAGGAAACCAGACCAATAAAGCCAACTGTAAATCAGAAACTCTTCTCTCACTTGTCCCTGTGCACCAGTATATTCCCAAGAAATGTAGAAACATACAATCATTGGGCACTCCCCTCTAGTTATTTGGGTGACACCCACTGTGGGACTAAAACGTTTCTGTTCAGGGAGACTGACTGAAAACACAACTGCATGTGCTTTTTTTCTTTAGGAAAACAAGGGTAGAAATAGTTTCAAAACAATTCAATATAAGCATTCTTGAAGGAGAGTAAAACTACTTTTTCTGTGTAAAAAAATAGGCTGTCTTAGTTAATTCTTTCACTTCCTCCACACCTGGAGGGCAGATGCACCTAGTAATCTATTTTTGTCTTTTTTCTCTCCCCACAAAGAAGCAGAGATACATGGCTGATTTGAAGGAGCAAGTGGAGGAGACAGAACAAAACCACAGTTTTAAATGAAGGAAAACAAAAGAAGAGTACACGGGGTTTGCACTGCTTTGCACGCAATACTGAAAACTGAAGTACCACAACTAACTGGTAGCCAGGTTATAACAAAATTACAATATTGCTAATGACACTACTTCTACATTTTACACATTTAAGCATAAGAAGAGATCACAAAGTATTCCCCTTCTGCTGCTTCTAAGCCGTGCCATCACTTACCACTGTCAAGCTTTTCTTCATTGTTTATTTCCATGACTACAAACTTCTCACAGACTGCAAATGTAGGTAAAGTGGAAGAGATGAACTGTCCAAACCTTGATGTATACAGAAAAAAACATTATTCATTGATATGACAGATGCACACTCATCTGTCAATAATTCACCTTAAAGCCATAACACTAGTGAGAGGGAAATACCAAAACCCATGAACTTTCTCACAGATTGCGGAAAATGGTCTCCATCTAAAGTTACTAGCCAAAACCCAAATTAACATGTATTAATTAATGGAATCTTTGCAGACAAGTCTGCAGGCTCAAAATACTAGGATTCAAGAAAGGAAACTGGGAGATACCACCAAGTCCTACTAAAAGGAACACCACAGGTTAAGGAAAGGAGAACAAAACATTATTCTCAAACCATTACAGCTGAACAAGCATTACATCAAAAACAGTGATTACTCGACTCTGGTATACCATTTATGCCTATAGCTTGAGGTGATGTAACACAAGGTCATGGTTTGCCAAGATAAGATGATGATGTGCTGCTCAAAGAAAGGAGTTGCAATATATCCCTCTTTCCTCTGGAACTAACCTGAAATGGTCCCTAACTAGTATAACTTTTCCCAAGTTATACAATATTTTTCATTTTTATTTCCAGGAAGGAGAACTCAGGCATTCTACAATCTGTTCTGTAGCCATTTAAGCATAAAATCAAAGGTTTTATTCTCGAATCATGTTTTTATCCTGTATAATTAAAACAAAGACAGGTAATATGTTCAGGTTGATGCTTCTGATACCTGTAATTGTACTTAAAGTGAGAAGCTGAAAACACAACCACTTGTGTGCAAACAACTCCCAGGCCCTGCAATATTTTATCCATTTCCATTATAATGAAATAGGAGATGAGAAAAATTAAGTTGTCTAGGAGTTGAACCCATTTAAAAGCATTTCAAGTACTCCTGCACATATGAATTGCAATTATTTATGTAATTTTCATAAGTCAGAATTAATAGTACTATATCTGACAGCCTTAAATCTTGTTTTTTTGATGATTAAGAAAAAATCTTGAACTAAAGCTTTCATGCAGGAGACTAATCAAAGCTGCATATTAACCGGAAGTATCATTATACTCCATCTCAAGTAAGATCCAATGGTATTTAAGAAAAATGCTCAGTGCTTCACGTGAACAAAGGAGCTGCAATATAGCACCTTTGCTTTTCACCTGCAGAAAATTAAGCCGGTTTAATCATTCAGTCATACCTATTTAGATACAAACTGGATTTAACATGCAAATCAAGGCATTAAAAAAAATATTGCCTACATATAGTTCAGTCTAGTTCTTAGAGGAAAAAATTCAGTACGTGAGCATTTCATGTTCCTTACTCCACAGCAGTGTGACCACTCAGTATTTTTGACCAAGATAACTGACATAATAAAACCAAGAAAGCCAGAATTATCACAGATTTGGGCTACCTGAGCAAGTCGTAGCTGCTAGGGAAGCCTTGAAGCAAAAAGCTCAGCACATTACTAATCGCAGCAATAGTAGGCTGGGACAGAGACATATCTCGAAGAGTCAAGAGCAGTCTTGGGATGAGCTGGAATTCCCTCATTAACTTAGCATTCTTTGCCGCTTCGCTGGAAGAAGAGAAGAAAGGAAGCGGCAGTTTGAAATTGGAGCATCCTTTACATATTACCTAATCCCTTAAGTTTCATTACTAGGTTGGCATCAGCTCATACCTTGACTCAGTGAGAAGTTCGATGAAGTGCTCGAATAATGACAAATGAAGCTCATAGGGTGCATGAAGCCAGACCTGAAATACAGAATAAACAATGATATGTTTTGTACACAAATCCACTTTAAGATTAAAAACTGACATTAATATACCAAAGGTTATAAAAGGCTTGAAGAGTTTAAAACTGTTTGTCTACATGACTATTTACCTGGCCATCGCACTTAAAAGCTCACTGCAAGGTTCTAAATTGTTTACTCTTCAACTTCGGGTAAGTATTCAATATACTAGTGGAGACTAAAGAAAACACACATTGGTACCAAACCTATTCTCTGTAAATGTATCACGGTGAGAACTTTTTAAAGAGTTCTAGACAAAAAAGTTACATACTATCTGGATTTCTCTTTAAACAGATGGTGCAATGACTCCAAAAGGAGTTAATGGGGTTTACAAGGCTGATGTGAAATGCTGTGTTAAGCTTACTTGGCTTAAGTGAAGATTTTCTCTTTGTAAAAATAATTTACTATCTTCTGCCAAGATTAAACTCAAGGTCTTCCCTGATTTTGATTTTTTTTATTTTTACCCAGCATTTCCTGCACACTGTTTTAAATGATTTAGATCCCCTAAAAAAAAAAAAGATAATTAATCAGTTGTTCAATCAATAGAAGTAATAAAAGATAGAAAAGCCAGAAAGCTCCCAGCTATAGCTGCAAATCTTTAAATTGACTTGCTATTGAACAAAGCATAATTAATACTTGTGCTCTGGTGTATAAAACTGGCTTTCTAGTTTTTTCTTTTGTTCTATCTTATCTAAAATAATAGAAAAAAATCTTTTCATTTCCCTTTTTAGTATAAGAGTAAGAACATCTAATTTATCCAATCTGAGTGAAATGTGTGGGTCACTGATTTCTGAATAGAGAAATAAAGTAAATAGTTTAAAAAAAAATCCAAGCCAAAACCTGAGGCTTTGGGAAAGTTTCTTCTTAGTGACTCACAGACCTATCATTTGCATTTTTTTTTTTTTTGTTCNAAAAAAGTGGGAGGGGCAGACATGAACTAAACAGTATGAAACTGGATCTTTTGTACAGTAGTTGCTGTCTGAGTGACTATATACCATTGATGAAATTTCTCGGCTGGTTCCTTTATGGGGGAAAGAAGAAGAAAAAATAAAAGAAGGAAAAAAAGAAAAGAGGAGTGTATTCTTCAGCAGAACTCATGCCTCACTGTAAAAGGAGCTGGGCTGTGATTCACACTTTTCTCTCTGCTAAACAGTTCATCTACTTTAAGTCCTCTACCACAAATATTACCTCTTGTCAATGTAATAACTTCTGTTAAGCCTATGTTTAATTTTGTGAGCACAAAGGAAGCATTATTCTAATTTAAAAGGTTTGTTAAAGAATAACTAGTTACATGATACTGAAGAATTTACGTTTAGACACGGCATGAGCTTGTTTCCAGTTTTAACATTACGCCTCAAAAAAAAAAAGAGGTAACTTTGGCAGGTGACAAATTTCCTCTGTATTAGATCCCCACTAAGGTTAGAAACAAGGAGTCTCAGGGCTGCCCTTTTCATTTCCTCTTTCTTTGTGACGTAATTATAGTGTATTGTTGATCTTGGCAAAGGGGGAAGTTGGGTCCATTAAAGACCTTTAAGCTCTTAAGCTCTTGAAAAAATGAAGTTAACAAGGCCAGTCGATTTTATTAAAATAAAGGCTATAGTAAGCAGCACGAGGTTTCTCATAGACAAGACCCTTAAATAAAGTTTCCAGGAGTGCTTTGAAATACTCAAATAGATATCTAAAACAAGGATATGTATAACTCCATAAAGCCATTTGTGCAAGATGGACTTGCATTGTTAATTCAGTATCTTATAGCTGGATTAATAGTGGTAATAGTATTTATTTATTTTAGTAGATGTGAATCAGAATACTTTAACTCTGTGTCAGGCGCAGATAATGCCAAAGGAGCAAACACTAAACAACAACTTCTATGCATCTTTTATCAGCCTTTATTACACTAGCATTTCCTTCTGAACTTCTCTACTTTCCTCAGTGTAACACAACAGCACCTAAATATTTCATAGGTCACGCAAGCAGAATTTTAACTGCCTTACTATTAACTTTGCAAGAGATGTATGATAAAGTGATTCCGATGCGCTATGCTGCAAGTTTACCTCCTACTGGTATTTTCAGTATGTCTTTTATGCCTCGATATATGTACTGCAGTAGAACACACAGGTTAAAAGAAATTGCTGAACTACAAAACATATCTTCTAAACAACAAAAAGCAGAAACATCTGTGGTACCCATTCATTGTTTCTACAGTGATTCAAGCTGGAAAGGAAAAGTTACCAATAATCTTGCTGCTCAACTGCTGTACTGTACTATATATGAAATGGTAAGTTCTCAGATAACAACCTAGTTTGCTGTTGTTCAATAGTTAAGGTATGCTATCAGCATCTGACTTAATGCTGATCCAGCATCATTATCACTTTCCCGTGCAGCTTTACATACTTCAAAATCACAGAGCAGATCCTGGAAGGCAGCAGAATTTGGAATAATGGACGTCTCATGCCCACTATCGACAGTTCCCACCAAGGAAAAGGTCAGATGGAGTATGTGGCTGTTCAGAAGGGATCGTTTCTTCTTTAACAGCATTGCCAACAACTTGAAGAAGCAAACAGAAAAGGAATTAGTAGCCTATGAACACCCAGCAATGCTGTCTATGCACAAAGAAGCATGGATGAAATGTCTGTGTCCCTTTTGAGATGGCCTTTAAAGTATGTCTGATAGTTGATACTCTTGATGAAAAAGCTTGAAAGTGGCATTACCATTGATTAGAAAAGGGGCACATCCAGGACACCCTCCAGCTCATAAACCACCTGTTCGACACTGCACACAGTATCTAGACCCTAAGGATTAGGCACACACACACACTCTCAGCTCTCTGGTAGTCAGTCACAGTTTAAGACAGTACATGATACATTCTCAGATAGTTGTGTTCCTGGACAGAAACCATGGACATGGCAGACTTAGATATGGCACCCCTAGACTACTGTATGCACAAATGAGAGGTATTCTGGCACTGAAGAAAAATAGCAATGACAACATAAATCTGAATAAGCCTGACTTTCTTTTTTCTTGCTACCATTTGTTGCCCTAGGCATGACTGTAGAAGTCATCCTTTCAGTCCTCATTTCTGCTCCAACTTCCTACAGTCTGGGTTGGGGAAGAATAAAGTGCCAGATGTACTATTACTATTTCTTGTCTTCTGATGCAAACTTGTTAAACTCTTAACATACTGGCTTGTTTAGCTTCACCACCCTCCTTGAAATATTACTAAAGAAATACAGATATCTGGGAATCTCTCTCAAAGCATGCTATTTGCTGAGGTCAATACAAGTGGAATGTAAGGTCATATGTCATGATCCACTGACTGCTTATGGTACAAGGAGGACACTGTCTAGATTTGTTTGGTCAAAGTAAGCCAAGGTCTGCAACAGGTGACATTGAATAATATGTTTTGACATCGCCCAAACCCCAGCACGAACTTTCTGTTTCAGTAAAGCATTTTTCAGAAGTAATGTAAAATGTAAAGATCTTTTCAAGTCAGTGAACCATTCCTTCTGCGTAACTGATTGCACTTTCTCCATCCCAATAGGGAATTAAGAAGTCTTCAGCTTGAAAGCAAATAGCATCAGCAACTATAAAAGTTTGTGCAGTATCCTCAAAATGATTCTAGGAGGCACTTGTTTGGTTTTCTTCACATGTCCCTATCCTCCTCTCTTGCTGGCAGATTACGGAGACAGAAGCTCCCAGGCCTGCAGGGGTGGGTTCGCAATCCTGGGAGAAGAATCATCTAAGTGCCATAGTTGTGCTCTTCCTTGCTACTAATAAAGGCTCAGATTCAGCAAATCAGCTACACATGCACAACTGCTTAGCAAAACTTTCCACCCTCTCCTTTAAAAGCCATACTAAATAACTCATCTATGCCAATTAACCAAGAGTTCAGCAAACTTAAGAGCAGAAACTCAGGTTACTACAACAGAACAAGGAATTTTGACAAGAACTGCCAGGACAGACAGTGAAATTCAATCAGACTGGTCCGTTTTAAGACATTTCTTACGTACCTGATAACCTTTGATTCTTTCCATTTCTTTGCTGGCTAGTGGATTGCTCTTTACCACACAGACCAAGGCCTTCACAGCTGCATACAACCCTTCTACATCTGATGCCATGGCTACAAGTCCCAAAATAGCAGCAGCTCCACCAATGTACTGCAGTGTAGTGGCAACAGGCTTGGGGACAAATGTTCTTACTCCTTAGCATAGGCAGAGAACATAAATTAAAATAACATCAAGTCTAATTCCTGTAGTAAATCATTGTGAATAAATGCAAGTAATGTGCATTCTAGCATTGCTTAAATTATGAAAATAATATAACTAGAAGAACTATGACACCTCAGAGGAGGTGGTGAAGCAAATACTGCACTGGAAAATAGTTTATGATCTAAGGTAAAGTAATTAAGTATATTTTCATGATGATAAGTCATATAAACTGAAACAAGCATCCCATGTTATTTAAAGAAAAAAGATGTCCATATAATATAAAAATGTTAAATAAATTTAACAATGTACCATTAACATTCATCAATTACATGATTTATTTTCTAGACCTGAGTTCTTATTGACAAATAATTAATAATTTTTAACCATAATAAATCTCAAGTACTCAACTCACCCAAATATCCTATCAAAGCTGCACCAATGGAGCGTGCTGGTCCATTCAAATGCCCTGCTGAGTTATGCAGCAGCTTCACGGGTGTGGCATTTTCATGAGAAGAAATCGCCAGCTGAACAAAACAAGAAAAAAGGCAGGGGCTTGAGGGAAGAGGGTTTTTTTTATGCAAGCCTGAACATAACTTGTGTATTTTCCTCCTGTGATAAAGACTGAGTAACATATAACAAAACTGAAACTATGCTAGAGTCATTAAGATATTCTCTAAAGTAAAGAGGAATCTCCAGTCTCCAAAGTTTAAGGAAAATGAATCTAACTTGAAAAATAATCGCACCGGATCATAGAATGGTTTAAGTTGAAAGTGGCCTTTAAAGATCATCTAGTTCAACCCCCTTCCTGTGAGCAAGGACATCTTCCACTAAATCAGGTTGCTCAAAGCACCATCCAATCTGACCTTGAACACTTCCAGGAATGAAGCATTAACAGCTTCTCTAGGCAACCTCTTCCAGTGTCTCACCACCCTCAGAGTAAAAAGTTCCACATTTATACCAAATCTAAATTCCCCTTCTTTCAGTTTAAAACCATTGCCCCTTGTCCTGTCACTACATGCTCTGGTAAAAAGTCTCTCTGTTGTTCTTACAAGCACTCTGCACGTATTGAAAGGCTGCAATAAGGTCTTCTCAGAGCCCTCTCTTTTTCAGGCTGAACAACCCCAACTCTCTCAGCCTTTCTTCATAGATGGTCTTTTGAACAAATAATTCACTGACTTCTAATGTACTTTGAAGAAAAATGTAAAGCAATATTCCAGTTTCGAAGTCTGAATCACAGTCAGAGGACCAAGCTATCAGCTTTGTTCATCTGCAACAGTAGAAATATTGTTCAACAACATAATCTTAACTGTTTTTCAACAGGATTACAATTGCCACCTACATTAAAAAGCCAAAATACCTCCCAAAGGTGCTAAGATACATAGCTACTAGTCATTTCAAGAATGCTAATAAAAATCTCAGAGTACAGTCTCGCTCATTTCAGGTTTGGGGTTTTTTTTTTGTTTTTTTGTTTGTTTGTTTTGGGTTTTTTTTTTTAGGAACATGAAAGTGATTATAGGCAACTATTCTGACAAGTACATTATTGTTCCTGGTTGCACTGAGGAAATTGCCTTGAAAGAAGTTAGAAGAAAGGAACAAACAAGTAGTACCCATTAACCAACTCATTTCCCAACATACCTGTTTGGCAATAGCTTTACTGTCCAGTTTGTTGTAAACTTTCCTTATTTTTGCCACTGTAAATGAAGAAACTGACAGGGCATAGAGACCAAAAGAAACCTTCTCTTCTGGTACCAAAGATACTGGAGATGGGTTGATTCCTTCAGACTTTGAATCTTTGCCTTAAAGACAAAATAAAAGTTCATTTCATTAACAGCACTGTTTTTCTTTTCAGTTTCAAGAGTACAATCTTAAGCAAATTATATTGCAGAACAGGTATAGAAGAAATGTTTTACAAATGGCTGATATATGATATTGATTTTGCATACTTCCTTGCTGTACCAAAGAGTAGTTTGATAGCATACAAGTCATGGAATCTGCTACTTAAGATAAAAGGGTGATGCACAGCAAACATTTCCTATCAAGAAGGTCTACAGTATTAACCTGTAACAGCAACTGGCAGCCTGTGGCCTGGCAAAGCAACAGAAGATGTGGTGCTTCCTCATCTAAATTTTTGGAAGGCAACATTACTCCTGTACTCAATTTGCATACAGCTTAAGGGCTGTTCACTTCCCTTCCCACCTGACGAAAAACAAAGTAATCAAAACCAAGAGTGTTTGGTACCTCTGTCTCTTTGCCTGTTACAACAGGCTTTTTACAATGGTTTGCTAGAAAAACCGCTTTAGAGAATGGTACAAGAGATGCAAGACTTACTAAAGACTAAAAGGCACAGGCATTGAGAAGAATATATAACTGTATCTTTAGTAATTTGTATCCACTGCTCCAAAAGTGGATGCTTCTGGTGAGGCATTGCAAACACTATGATTGACAGCTGCCTACAAAGCTCAGAGGAAGCATGCAAAACTCAGCACCTGAAAGCTCAACATATAGATCCACTTCTGCATCTTCATTCCAGGTCAAAAGGTATCTGCAACTCTAGTGAAACACATTAACGGAATTAAAGAAGCATAAAGGCTCCTCACCTAACACTGAAACAAGTAAGAAGCTGGGTGTCTACATAATTTGTTGACCCAGGGTCAAGTTTCTATAAAGTCTCACTTAAGAGAGAGCTTCAGAAGTCTTGGTTTCCCCATAAATGAAATCCTCACTGGATCCTCCGCTCACATGCATGCTCTGAGAACATTACTCCATTTCAGTGAACAGACAAAGGAATTCCTCCTCCTGAACTAGCAACTGCTCTCTGAAGGGTCTTTCCAAGACTTCGAGTCTCAGGTTTTCCATTTTGTTTAAACTCAGGATGAATTCTCAGAAGATGGCAATCTTGCTTACTGAAAACAGGGACAAAACTTCTGAAAGATGCATTGCATGGGCAAATGGCAAGTCGGACACAATTTCCCTGTAAAGGACAACAGTGGAAGACTGCAAGGGCTCTTCCTTTCTCCAGGATTCCCACAAATAATCATTATGCTAAGGAAAAACAAGCATTTTTGAAAGAGAGGCCGAGATAAAAGGGTAAGGGCCAGAGATTCACAGTGCACCCCTATGAAACTCCTGCACAGGATGTGAACACAAGCTTAGCCCCAAACAGAAACACACCCTTTGTTCTGGAGCAGGCCACTCGTAAAATATAACAAACTGAGCAACGCTTGAGCAGGCAAAAATGCACCTCCATGCTGGAAAAATCAGTATGTTAAGAAATTAAGAATTCTTTTAAGTGACTATGGGCTTTCTGGTGAACATGGCCTTAGCATACAGGCAGGAAGATCTTTAATTGTTGTTAAGTGAATGAACAAATTCTCTTTCATGGTATTTGCTTTGGCTAATTTGGTACTTAAAACTTGCACACTACCAGTCAAAATGCCTTCCAGGAGAAATTATAATTGACTAGCAGATACCCAAATCCAGAGTTCCTTGCCAGGTTTGTCTAGCTGTCAAAAAGGCAAGTACGTGACACAGATCTGTACATGACAAAATTCAATTTTTCAGTCAAGATGGGCAATGAAAGCTACCTTCTTTTTCATGATACTTCATTCTTTCACAGCCTGAACGTTATCTACATTTCGGGGGTCGGGGTGTCTGTCACCACTCTAGGGAAAGCTTTCCCTATGAAAAGTAAGACTCTCTGCGCTCCCTGTACATACTTTTGTTTTCCTACCACTCTCACTCACTGCCTCCTTCCTGGAGACGGTGACAGTTTCTCTCCAAAAGAGGTGGAGAGCGTTATGGTCCTCATGGGGAAAGACGACTTGATACGTTCTCCATTTTTATTTATGTTTCACTGAAAAGCCCTGTGATAGCCAGGCAAAGGAAAGAGCATCTTCTGACATAATACTGATATTAATGAGGAGGTACCCTAATTGCACAGGAAGACAGCTCTACAGAACAGGGAAATCTCATTAGTGACAGTGCACCTTACCGGAGCTAATGAAGAATCTGTTGTGTGAATAATTAAAAACAGGGACACACATTTCTAACAAGGTTATTCACATCTTTTTGTGTTGTACTCCCCTCAGTTTCAAACCAGAACGCTTAAAAAAGTGTAAGAGAATTGCCCGTATTTGTTCACAACCAATGCTTAGAGACTGTTGGCTGCACCACAATCCCTCTGTTTGTTGTTTTTTTTATCCCTCAGTTGACCTATTTAGACCCTATAAACAATGACATTTCAAGACAGATGTGTTTAAAGTACAGAACACATTGCAAATTTGCAAATGAGTGCTATCACTAGAAACTGACAAGTTAAAATGTCTTTCCAATTTCACTTTCTACAGATAAATATAATATACAGTACGAATAATGACAGCTTTAAGCATTTCTAATTGGTTTAAAATCTAAGTGAGGAATACAAGCACTTCTAGCATCTCAGTACAAGAACTACCAGAAGTATGTTAAACCAGTAATTTGGATTTCTATCATCCTCTTCAACAGCACTTACTAATCTTCTTCCTATGAACAGCTAGCTTTTCCTCTCTGCTACCACATACTCTCTTCTCTCACCTCTTCTGCCAATATGCACACAAAAGATTCCACTACACCTGGGCCAAGTTACTAGAATTGTACTTACATGGTACGTATACTGCTTGAAAACTTCCGACATAATTTGGTCCCAGTTCATAAATGGTGCTAACACCCGGGGCGGGCAAAACTTCCTCCAGGAAATGCGTAGGGCCCAAACGCCACACTAATGAAGAGAGCTGGCGTTGTGCAGGTGGTGTGCCAATATAGGCATAAACAGTGCTCACTACAGGTGGATTGGCAGAACCAGACCCACTAGGACTACTATGAATATAGTGAAGCTGTAAGGGAGAAAGACACAGTAAAGTTAATGAGATAGCATGGGTACCGTGAAAAGAAAGTAGGCAGGTCTTTGGGAAAGCATTTTGCAAACCAGGGGACATACCAAATGATTGCTATGTAACTCATGGTATTATGATACCATACAGCAAAAGTCAGTGAAGAATATTAACCAGATGGTAATGCAAAGACTGGAAGCTAAGCAGCTAAGTGGCTATCGAAAGATGAAAGTGTGTATGGAAACACAGGATGAGAACATAGGAGTTCTGTGCTTGAAAACACTAAAGAACGAGGCTGTATCTTGATTCTAAAAACATGGTGCTCTATGACAGTCATTATGTTTTGTGAAAGCAGTAAGACGATCTCATAAACTCGTGTTCTTTCTCCTCCTTTTTCAGCCAGTGAAAACACGCCTTTGGTAATTACACTGTTTTGAGCTAAAGCACAAATGTGATGAACTCCATTTGGTAAGATTTTCAGATGGCAATAAAACAAATACATGAGTAGGATGCTGGCCTATATATAATGACAGTAACAATCTCACAGGCATTTTCTATCTACCTTTTAAAAATTTTGTTACCAGCTACTGAATGTAGTCACGTATGGCCAGATACCTGCTCATGTATTACAGCTATTAGCATAACAAATAAAGTTACTGTAGTCCTCTTTCTGCAAAAGGAATACTGAAAGGTAAGCTTTCAGAGTCAAAATATTGTTTTACCTAAAGCAGTACAGTAACACTAGCTAATTTCTCCTTAAGGCCCACATCTGCCAGGTGCTCTTTAGTTATCGGTTACAGGTCAGGAATACTTTGTGCTCAGTGGACAGGACCACAGTGCTCCTCACTGCTCTCTGCTTTTGGCCTCTCTGTTTCTTCCACCTTTACAACTAAACGTGTTTCATCTACAATAACAACACCGGACATCTCAGTGGCTATCGCTGACAAGGGGATGCTATTTCTGGGGCAGTAACAGGGTTGGGAAAGAAACAACCTGAATAAATTGGTAAAGCTGCCTTAATCTGTAATCTCCTCATTATTCAAGGTTAGATCTGCTACTTGGTCCTGGGATAAGTCTTCTTCAGCTTTTTATGATCCTTCTAATTAATCTGGTCAGCAGCATAGCTGTGCCACACTTGCCTCACATTCAATGCAACACATCCGCTTCACTTCAGCGCTACTATTGCTCATGCCTGAGAAAGTATTAATTATTTTTTCCTCTTAAGAGGACTAGGGCTGGCTCTGAGCTGTGTAGTGAGCAAAGACCCCTCTTTGCAAGGCTCCTCANTTTTTTTTGCACATATATATGTGGAGAGAGAAATCACTCCAACCAATAAAAATGAGGATTTAAAGATTTATTTTACCTTAACAGTGTTAACAAGCTGTCCATCAAGGTAGAGTGCAGCTGTGCTGTTCTTTAGCATGCCTTTACTCATGACTAGAACTAGGTGATGCCACTGGCCTTCCACAATGAGGTCACCACAGCGGAAACGGGCACAACAGGGAAGAATTTCATAAAATGATGATTCCTCACTGAAGTCATCAACTAAAGGAAAAGTACCAGTTAGTGGGCACCAGTAGAAGTTTTGTAAGAAGCTTAAAACAGACAAATACGTCATTAGACTTCATGCAAACAATCTGTATCAATACATTAAAGCCAAATGTTTAAAAAGCACATAGTTAACAAAAATACAATTAACAAGATATGAATAAAGTCATACGATTAACAAGAATGACTTTAGACTTTCAAATACAGAACTCAAAGACTGAGATCAGATTTTTAAAGAAAGTATTCAAGACCAGATTGTCACAGTTTGACAGGCTGAACATCCTTAAATACTTGCACACTAACAAACTGCTATAGTTTTGGTAGTATCAAGAACCGGTTTTCTCCTTCCTTTACCTTAATTCTTTTAGATGTTTAACAATTACGTTTTACTTCTCCCCTTCTACCCTCCCTTTGAAATTTATCTGGAATGACTAGTTTGCTCAAGTTACTATCTTTCTCATGCCACCATGCAAGTCACAGAAAGATCTTTTGTGGGTTTTCTAAAAAAGTTTTTACAGCAGTAGTCAGCAAGAAATAATAGATGTCTGTCCAAACCTACAGAGCTATTTTTCACTTGTCTGACACCATGGAGAGAAAGACACCCATACTTCCCAGACTTTCTCCTCACACTTCTCCCTGCTCCACTGTGGGTCTCCATCACAGGTTCCACTACCTGCTCTGGTGTGGTCCTCTCCAGAAGCCGCAGGGGATCTCTGCTCCAGCACCTGGAACATCCTTCTCCCCTCCCTTCTGCTCTCACCTTGGTTGCCTCAGGGCACTTTCTCTCACATTTTCTCCCTTACTTTTCACTCCACACAGCGTTTCACCCCCTCTTACATGTGTTTTCCCAGAGGCGCCGCCAGCCCGGCTGCTGGGCTCAGCTGTCCCGCAGGGGCTCTGCTGTGGAGCTCGCCAGAACCATCCATGTCTGGCATGGGGCAGCCCCGTTTTCTACTCACAGAAGCCCTCTCCTGCCCTCCCAGCACCTGGCCACAGACACCCAGTATAAGCTTGCCTCTATCTTGCTTAAACAATTAAGTCACACACAAAAGACAACACAAGTGAAAAGACTGCCTTTCAAAGCATCTGCATCAGAATCATACTAAATTACAAAGCATAAACGAAGTTAAAGATGAGGTTGAAAGCCTGAGACATGTTTTTCCTTAATAAAGGCCGCAAATACCATGTCTGGCTAGCAAAACGCACATCAAGCACAGGCCGCGGTTACTCATAACTCAAGCCTCAGCATGGTGGCTTCTCTTCTTCCCTTTTTGCAGTTCTAAGGAAAATCAATTTTCTGAAGCGCTGTTACTGAAAGGGTAGCTCAGGGCTAAGTTTCTGCCCAAGTCAAAACAAAGACTCCACAACATCCTGTCCATTCCATTTCATTACTGTAACTGCAGAGAATCACCCCTGCCTTCCCTCCACCGTATCAGCAGTGGAGCCTGGGTTCTAAGGCTGCTGACCTGACACGAGCAGCAGCTGCTGTGGGGTGAGACGAGCTCCACCCGTGGCTCCATCGGCCACACTTGCATCAACAGTGAGGAGTTGAAGACAATGCCTGCCTTCCAGACACATGGCCAGAGGAACCTACTCCCAGCCTCTGAGCAGGGGCTGCAAACCACAAGCTGCTGACCACCCATCTCCAGTCCACCCACTTATACTTCAAGAATTTCCCAAGTCTTTCTTCACTAAAGGGTGCTGAATTCTCTTCTCCTGAATGTTGAAATACACTTTAGTTCTCAGCACACCGTTTTTAAATTTCTCTAAAAGACATCCTTTGACTTCATACCAGAGGGCATGATCAGGTTGCAGGTGCACTAGCTTCTCCATCACAAAGCAGAATGACCCACACTCTACTTCAAAGCACACACCCCACCCCTCCACCCCCCCCAAAAAAACCCAACCAAAGACAAAGCTCAAGAGTTCTGCACCAGGGAACGCTTCAACAGAAAACAGGAGCTTTTCAGATCTCTTCGTTCTTTCATATTGAAGGAAAAGAAACCACTAATCTTACCTCAACAGCCGCCTGCACAGGCAGAACACGCATTTCTTCAGAAATAGCACAAGGGAAATGACAAAAGCAGAGTACTTGGAACTACCTTTCAGATACAAAAATAATCTCAAGTTCTTCACCTCAGCCAAACAACTCTGAGCACAATTCTCACTCACAAGAAGGAGCCTTAAAACACACCATTTATTCTTACAATAGACAGTCAGTACTTCAGTCCCCGCACTGCTGGGCCTGCCATCTCAGTTCTTCAGGTACTTACCGGCTCAGCACTTGATGGTACACCACCAGCTATGACTTAGCCACAACAAGGTGGCACTCCAGTAAAGCAAAGTATCCCGTTCAATTAAAAATAGTCTTTGTAGTCAGAGACCTTCAGATACTTTCTGACAAAGCCTCTTCAAATCCAATCTCTTTTGAAGAGTTAGATAATAATGGCTTACAGATTAAAAACACAGGATCTATAGCTCCAGTACAGGCTAAAGCAATTAATATGAAGATAAACTTACTTAATTCTCTCTTATAAGAGTTTGGTCTTCTGAGAAAGAAAACACTGTCATTATCTTTGTAGTTTAAGAGGTTTAGTTCCTCCCTTATACTATGGGTCTTCAGCTCATGTTTTAGGTTTTGAATCTGACTTCCACTAGGAGAAGCTACTGCAGTTAATGATGCAAATGTCCGCTTATCATGAAAATAAGGAATATTCTGTAACAGTCTGATTTCCTGTTTATTTTTCTTTTTCTTAATACTAACAGCTGTATAAATTCTTCATTAGTGGCTGCTTTTCAAAAGAAAAGAATGGAAGCAGGAACAGATTCTTGATAACCGCTTGTAACCCAGCACGTTGGTCTGGTAAAGAGCTAAGCCTGAAACATATGCGGAAGGCTGCCCCGCTCCTCTCAGCACCTCCACAGCCATGGTGCATAAACAATGTGTCAAATCTGACTATTTTTGGAGGCTCTGATGGAGGACAAGACAGGGGACAGGAGATGGCTATGCCTGAAGCTCCCAACTGCACCAATAGCTCTCTCTAGCAAATTCACCGCCCTCACCAGGTTCACTTAGATCTTCACTGCACCTCCTGTAATTCCACCTTTGATCACAGATACTGAACAAAGCTACAAACTCTTTCTGAAAACTTATCACAGCATTAAAACATGAAGTGAATGACTGATCACCTTCAAATAGCCCTCCAGCTGATGACACGACACAACTCTTACCATAATTTTGAAGCAATTCTTCTTTAGTTGAAACAATCAATGACCGGTCTTTTGCTGAGAGAACAACGGCAAGGCATACATAATGCTGCTCCGAGGAGTTTGCACGCCTCACTACGGTAAGAAGTCTCACAGGATGGTTATTAGGAGGTGTACTAAAATGTTCAATACAAAACCAAGTTGAGTAGCTTAAACCAGATGGCGGTGGGAAAAACCTTTCACCTAAAAACAAAAATGAAAGCCCATTATATAGCTGCAGTAACTAGTACTTAGGATACCTACTCGTTCCTGTTCCTTTTTTCATATCAGCTCAGTTGATACCAGCTGTGCTTTCTCAAGCTTTTCCTTCATGGAATTCAGAGTTACTGCTTTCATTTCTGACTCAAGCTTGGAGGAAAAGTCACATAAAAGTAGCTCAGAGGGGCTTCCTTCAAAACAAAGTAAAGTAAGAATTGCACACTATTCCCCCTCCTATTCTAAAACCAAAAATCAACTCTGAAGCTGAGCTTGTTCTGTACAACCCAGTTTCAGTTCCCTAGGCATAAAAAAGTGGTAATGGAACAGCCCTCACAAACTGCTAATATAATGATGAGATACTTCTTCCATAGCGGTATCTTGCTGAAGAAGTCTTTGTTGAAGAAGATGTCTTCACCACATACACCTGACTCCATTTCATCTCCTGGAGTGCTCCCACAGAAAGAGCTCACAGACTTCAACTACTGTCTAACACTACTTCTGTCTTACTGCAGTAAACCTTCAACTTAGTTTTTAGTCTGAGCACCTTTTTAACTAAGTGATCATGTTCAGTCAGCTCCGCAACACACAAGGCTCCTGTAGGATGAACAGCCTACAGTGAACAAGTATAAGAGATAGCAAACAATTTATATGGGATTTTTGTGATGATGTGTGCAACTATACCTGTAATAAATTCAGTCAAGAATTCAGCAGAACAAAGCTGCAAGTACAGTATTACAATTCACTCCACATCTGCTATGCTATGCACACTACTACCTTAACTTTTTTTAATGCATCCAGGTTCATTATTCATGTGCTTCTCTTGATCACAGTTTAACCTTCTGCTGAAAGTCTTGTACTTTAAAGCAATCATGCATTTGTATTTTATATTGCTTTTCATTGACTTGGGGGCAAAAAGCAACAGAAACAGACACAGAAGAAGTTCTCAATTATGAGTGTACAACATCAAACACCATACTATCACTTCATGGCTAACAAAGAAATATAAGAGAACTAAACATCAGATACGAAACACTGCTAACAGTCATACTCAAGTACTTACCAGTTCCCATTCCACTGACAACAGCACCGTCAATAAGTCCTGTTGTAACAGCATTATTTGTAGGTGCATTATGGGGAGCCAAACTTGGCAAAAACAGGCAGCTGTTAAACAGAAGACCAGTAACACACTAGAGTTTATGAAAGTTGATATAACTGGACCTCAATACAAACCAAATATAGACTAGGAAAATATACCATAAGCACACCATCACTCTCCTTGACTCATGAATACATACTATTTATGAAAAGTAGAAATGAATTCTCAAGATTTCTCCTTGTGAGGCTAAACACTATCTCCAGTGCAAAGAGCTCTGGCAGCATATGTCTTTGGTGCAAAGGCACAGAGACTTATGCCCACGTGGCTCCATAGCATAGGATGCTCACTTGAGGGCAACCATAACTCACTGCAGCCTTTGAGATGTTCTGGACTCTCAAAGAGACTGGATTAGCTAAATATTCAGAGGATCTGGTAACTGAATACTATGGTGTTTTCATTTTAAGTATGTACAGTCTCACAGCAACATCTATTTCACCAAATCAGCTACATTTGGTTCTTACAAGAGCCACAGATGCTGTGGACATAACAGAAACAGATATAAGTAGTACGTCCCTTAAATAATAAAACATTTTAAGAGCCCAGACAGTTTCAGTGACCAGCCTACCCGAGCTGGAATAAATCCCCACAGGAGTTCAGCTTTCAGTTTGTACAGATTGTCCTACTGGAGGCAAAACAACAGCTCTTCCACTTGCTGAAGAATCATTATTTTGTTGACATTTACACTTGATCAGGATAGTTTAAAGTATACTGTAGATGAGTTGCCTGACAGAGCTAGGAGTTACTTTGTTCTCACGTAAGCTATAAGAAGTTAACTTGACCACCATCTTGAAAGCAACAGCAGTCCACGGTTCTGGTCACTACCATCTTCCTTTTGATTACGGTTCTCATTATATACTTCTTCCTCCCTCCTGAAAATGTTCTTCTCTGGGTGATTCCCCCACGGTCAATGGAGTTACAAGCATGTTCTCTCTATGCAGATAACTTGCAAGGGTACGCCAACTGCTGAATTCATGAAACACCCTGGCACTTTAAAACAGACCAACAAGGTTTTAGAATATTTTTTTTTATTGATTATAGCAACCTTCTCATGTGACCCGTTGGAATTACAAGAAGTCACAACTGCATTATGTAGATTACTTTTGGACATGTTATCAGCACCTACAAATCCCCTGGAGCATCCACAGTGACAACTCATTTTACTAGCCTACTGTAAGTTCTTCTTAGGTCCAAAACATTTTCTTTTCCCTTATGAAGGATGGAGAATAGAGCTTTGAGCACCATTTGTTTACAAACAAAAGTCTGCCCCTGACTATACTGGATATGAAGGCTAGATGCATCCTTGCTTTGCAAAGCTGAAAAGAGAATGACAGAGAAGCAGAGCTCCCAGACATCCAGGCTGGACTGCTCTCAGACCAGTCATCCCAAATAAACTGGAACAAGCACACTAAGATGCAAGTGGCTCTGTCAAAGGCCATGTCAGAAAAGAAATAGTTTTAAGAAACACAGTAGTATAAATATTAGGTCTGGAAAGAAAAAAGACAAGATGAATGATTCTGTCAGGTGGAACTGTTTCCGGTTTTATGAAATTGTGGTACAGCCATAGACAACAGATTATTTTTACCTCTTCTCACAATTCTTTTAAAAAAGATACTAACAAAAACATTGAGGAGCTTCTCATCTCATACGAGAATTTGTCACACTCTTGGGCTTCACAGCAGTTGTCATTTTTGGTGGTTCATGTCACTAAAAACCTTTTAATGAATCTTCTAGTCAAGGTTTTTAAGCTTCTGGGAAATTCTAAACAATTACTTATTATTCGAGGTGCCATTCATGATTGTCTGACTTGCATGTACCTCAGAACACTGCCCTCTCCGAGATACTAGCTTTCAGCCAATGCCTATGGACCAGTCTGCAGGCAATTAAGGAATACCTGTTCCTTATACTATTGGTCTGAATTTTTATAGCAATTTTTGAGATATTTGCCCCTTAGCAAAGAACAAAATGAGTGTTTTGAGGTTCTTCTATTCCAATTTTTATAACCAAAAAGACAAAACATGTTCCTTAACCAGATACTGAGAATGGTGTCATGTTTTCTTCTTCTGAACAGTCAAGTTAAATCATAGTACATGATCCTCATAAAGTGGCTCACTCAGCAGGTGTTTAATTAGAGAATGAAAAATAGTAAGTGAAGGTGATACTGAGTGCTAAAAGAAAAAAAAAAAGAGTTAAGCATTATACTTAGGCTATGCCTCCAGTTAATAATAATTTTTTTCCAGTTATCTGGACTCAGCATAGCCGCCTTCTCTGCTTTGCTTGTATTTCTGATTTGCCCACTTCCACATTTCCAAGTTCTTCAGCAATTTTAAGCGGGTTTCAGAGCATTTGGGCCACCCAAATGTCGCACATAAATCCTAGCAACTAATGAGTTTCTGGAAGGGTATGTTGCGTTCCTTCATTTTAAAAGGCACGTGAAATCAGAACTGAGAGGGTACTATCAACATTTAGATACAAACGTACTACTTCTTTCACACATGGCAAGCAAGCATTTGGTTTCAAGGCATTAATGAATGATAGAGTGGAAATTTATGTGGCTTGAAGTATTCCTCTTGTCTTTAAAGAATTAATTTGTTTCTGGTTTGCAACAGTCCATTAAAAATTACCAGTATTTCCTTGAAAGAAGAAAGTAAGAAAATATTGCACTGTGCCCTATGTTATCTGAGAGTACTGTAGGACCTTACCCGAACCCTTCAAGAGACGTGTCAAACTCAATGAATGCCGGTGTAACTGATGATCCATGAAGCCTGATATCATGTGGGGTTGTCATGGAAACCAAACACTTCACTCTCGTCAGGGGTACTGTGCTCCCTTCTGCTGGCTTGAGCAGGCTCTTGCTTATGCGATAGTGGCTGTCTTCATGCAAACCGAAGACACTGTCAGAACCCAGACCTTCCATGGAGGTAACCATGCTATCTATAGTGGAAGCCAAGAAACAACACAGCATTGTAAAAGAGAAGCATTTTCAGGCTATTTATTTGGACTTTTCAAGTACTGCTACCAACGCAATAGCTGAACTGTCAATCATCATTGACTAGTTCAGCCTCTCAGAAGACTACATGTTGGGAAGTATTGCTGTCATTATAAAAACATTCAACTGAGGCAGAGGGATGAGCACCTCGCACAAGGTATTACAGAAAGTCTGTGGTAAAGCCAAAAAATTGATCCAAGAGGCCATCCCATTATTGCAAAAGTGTCCCTTTCACAGAGGTTTCATTTCAGGCACATTCCTGCTACCTGAATTAATAGGCAGGAAAAACTCTGCTTGATGTTTTTCAGATGCAGTAACTGAGCTAAAAGTCTCAGAACTCCAATACGCAAAAAGGTCACTAAGCTTAGCTTAGGAAATTTAACATAACTTGCGGTATTCAGATGCAAGCTTTGCCTTCTCTTTCCTAGGTTAAAGACTTTTCAGACTCAACATTTTCACAATTCTCATTGTCTACTTTCCCCTGTGATAATACCCCATTAAAAATAACAAATAAACAAACAAACATTGGCCAAGAGTTAAGTTGAATCTCTCCCACGCTTTTTAAATGTATTGAACTTGATATAACATTAATTCAGTTATTTTATTTTATTTATTTCATTATTTAATGTAATTCAGTACCATCCAGGATACTTTCTAGTTCATTTTAAATAATTCAAACGTTTCAACCAGGTATTTTTAACTATGTATTACAACTGGCTATACGATGACAGTTGACACGCAGAAATAAATATCACATGCTTTGGAAACTTATAAATATGTTCTTCGTATTAACATTTACTGAGACTCTCCTATACTACACCAACAGCTACTCCCCAGCTCTATAACACATGGATAACAACAGGAAAGAGCGCACGTAGAAGGAGATTTGGACTGGCTGGAGGAATCCATCGGTTACAGACATTCAATGCAGTTTATCAGACTGATTCATTAAATGGCTGGAAAACAGATGTAACTTTCCAGTGCGAAAATCAGAGCTGATGTGTAATTGATGATAAAATATGAAGTATTCTATCAGATGGATGAACTGCCATTACAGGATACCACACAAAGGTATAATGAAAATTTCCACTGCATATGTGTACATATGTGTATCTATAATGTCGGAATATCTAGTGAATATCCTACCAAAATACATTGTGAATACCTTCCCATTGTTAATTCCAAGGCTAAAACCAAAGTTGAGTTGTCATGATGTTGTCCCCCCACCTTTTTTTTTTCTTTTTTTTTTTAATGCTGATATAAGTCTGTCCTTTTTCTTGAAAATTTTTAAGTTACTATGTGCTCATAAATCAGCTCATGCTTACCACATACTATTAAGGATTTCAATTTTTCAATTTTAATATACTAGGAAAGTAAACATATTGAAAGCGAGCAATGAGTAAAACCATCGTAAATATTTACCGTGAAAAATTCATGGTTAATAAGGGACTGCTGAACTTTAAATAATGAAGAGCAGGTGTTCCAACTCCAAATTCTACCTCTTTATAAGAGAAATTATTATTAGATTGACAGCCTGCTTGATTAGGTAAATTGTGCTTTTTTTCTTTTTAATTCTTTCTATTTCTTTCTCATTACTAGTGACACTAATGATGACCCAGGCTCTTGAGTCTAGCTGAAATAAACGTAATTCTGCTTGTGTAGAATTTCAGTTGTCTTATCAGTCACCTTACTGAACCCATGAGAGACACTACATAGATTTAATGACTTGATGTGCACGTGAAAATTTCTGAGAAAAATATTTTTCTTTTTACTGTTAAATAACTATAAACACAAGATCTACTCAAGACTTAAAAGCAAACTAATAGCATATTTACTAGTTACAGTTCCTAAAATAAAAAATTATAGTTACCTCACTGGATATATATTAAATACAAATACTACATTCCCTCTGCTTTTACAATTTTTTCCAATCAAATTGTTCTGATGATTTCACTTTCATACTAAGCTGGGGTGAAGTTAGGTTTTTACAGATGCTTATCTACAAATTTGACATATGTATGCCATTGGAGGATGTCAGTGAACATTCTTTAAGCAAATTTCTAGCACTTCAGCACCTACTTCTCATTTCCGGTTCAAAACTCAGTGAGCTGGGTTTGTGCACTCGGTATTGTTTCAACAGCTTTTTGTCCCAAGCTCCGCAATTCAAAGGATTTCCCAAGCGTAAAAATTCCCTAAGAAAGAATAAAAAATTTACAGTTTGTTTTGTCTATTTATTTTCTTAGAATTACACCAAATCTAATACCATTCTTAAAAAAGACAGTAATTACTTGTAATAAACATAACTTTTAACTAAGAAAATAAATTAACGCGTAATTACAATAAACACATTTGATCCATTCAAAACTATTTAAGTTTTGAATACATGCTCTCTATAGTTCACATTATTTTAACTAATCAAGCAAGTTTGATAAAGCTCCCAGTTCCCTTCTGTTCATTCCAAAGACTTAGCAGGAGGCTGCCGCATCCTGCAGGAAAACATGAGGATGCTCACTGATGCACATTCAGCTAAGCTGACCTCATCTGGAAAGACGGACCACAGGCTGAAGTGAGTAAGTGACCTCAGTTTTGTCTTATCCATGTGTCCTATTTGGCTGGGGGATCACTACCACACGAGGTCACTTATGCTCTCTACCAATCCGAGCCATTTACAGCCAGCCAACGTCAGCGCAGGCATCAGCTCAACTGGACTTCAATGCTATCTTTCTGACCTCAACACCATCGGCTGCAGTGCCTGGGAGGCCAGCCTTTCAAACATCCTTTGGAGTGGTGGATGCAGTGAGTGGTCCTCATCAGCCAGAGCAGAGCTGCATCTTTGTAGAAGTCGTGCATGGAGCCCGGCTTCGCACATGACTTGCTGGTTTCTCTCTGTGTGCACCAGAGATTGCAGGATATTGGCCACTGCCAGCTGAAGATCCAGTGCATGCTGAAAAATAGAAGAGCACACAACTTGACAAGATGCAAACTGGGAAGGCAAACAAAAGACAGCCCTTATGCATAATAATGCAAAGGAAGCTACCATTAGCAATAAACACACAAAACATCCTATACTTAAATATACGTGTGCGTGTGTGTGTTGGGGGGTGTGAGTGTGAAAAGACACTTCCATCTCTTTATGAAAAAGGATAGTAAGTTATATGAAGTATTACCATCGCCATTCTAAAGAAACACACTTCAAGTAGGGATGATCAAACTAACCTCTCCTTTTCACCAGCAAAAAGGAGTCAGTTTAGAAGTTCTATGTGCTTAGAGTGTACTAAGAACTTTTATTTTTGTGACTGCTAAGCTATTGCCAGTAACTTAACATAGAATCATTTAGGTTGGAAAGGACCTTTAAGCTCATCAAGTTCAACCATCAACCCAACACTGCCAAGGCCACCACATGTCCTTAAATGCCACATCTACTTGTCTTTTAAACACCTCCAGGGAGGGTGACTCAACCACTTCCCTGGGCAGCCTCTTCCAATGCTTTACAACCCTTTCAGGGATGAAATTTCTCCTAATATCCAATCTAAACCTCCCCTGGCACAACTTCAGGCCATTTCCTCTTGTCCTATTGCTTGTTACTTGGAAAACGAGACAGAACCCCACCTTGCTACAGCCTCCTTTCAGGTAGCTGTAGAGAGCAATAAGGTCTCCCCTCAGCCTCCTTGTCTCCAGACTAATCAATCCCAGTTCCCTCAGACACTCCTCATAAGACTCGTGCTCTAGAACCCTCACCAGCTTAGTTGCTCTTCTCTGGACACACTCCAGCACCTCAAGGTCTTTCGTGTAGTGACAGGCCCAAAACTGAACACAGTACTTGAGGTGGGGCTTCACCAGTGCCAAGTACAGGGGACAATCACTTCCCTAGCTCTGCTGGCCACACTATTCCTGATACAAGCCAGGATGCTGTTGGCCGCCTTGCCCACCTGGGCACACTGCTGGCTCATATTCAGCTGGCTGTCCACCAGCATCCCCAGGTCCTTCTCCCCCAGGCAGCTTTCCAGCTACTCTTCCCCAAGCCTGTAGTGCTGCATGGGCTTGTTGTGACCCAAGTGCAGGACCCGCCACTTGGCCTTGTTGAACCTCATACCATTGGCCTTGGCCCATTGATCCAGCCTGTCCAGATCCCTCTGTAGAGCCTTCCTACCATCCAGCGGATCAACACTCCCACCCAACTTGGTGTCATCTGCAAACTTACTGAGGGTACACTCGATCCCATCGTCCAGATCACTGGTAAGGATATTAAATAGAACAGGCCCCAGTACCAAGCCCTGGGGAACACTGCTTGTAACCGTCCACCAACTGGATTTCACTCCATTCCCTAGCACTCTTTGGGCCCGGCCATCCAGCCATTTTTTTTCCCCAGAAAAGAGTGCACCCATCCAAGCCATGAGCAGCCAATTTTCCCAGGAAGAATGCTCTGGGAAATGGTGTCAAAGGCTTTGCTGAAGTCCAGGTAACACACATCCACAGCCTTTCCCTCATCCACTAAGCGGGTCACGTTTTCAAGGAGAGCAGGTTATTCAAGCAGGACCTGCCCCTCATGAACCCCTGCTGACTGGGCCTGATCATCTGGTTGTCCTGTACGTGCTGTGTGATGACACTCAAGATGATCTGCTTCATAACCTTCCCTGGCACTGAGGTCAGACTGACAGGCCTGTAGTTCCCTGGATCCTGCTTCCAACCTGCCTTGTAGACGGGCGTCCCATTTGCTGACCTCCAGTCAACTGGGACTTCCCCCATTAGCCAGGACTGCTGATAAATAATGGAAAGTGGCTTGGTGAGCGCTTCCACCAGCTCACTCAGTACCTTTGCATGGACCCCATCTGGCCCCATAGACCTGTGTGTGCCTAAGTGCTGTAGCAGGTTGCTAACCTCTTCCCTTTGGGTTTTTGAGGCTTTATTCTGCTCCCCATCATCATAATCTCTACAAAATCTAAGATATATGCAGCATAAGTGCTAAATTAATGCCCCGAAGACAGAAAGTTGTCACTCATTACTGGTAGAAGACGAGAAAGAGGAATCAAGTCTAGTCATTCTTGTAAGCTTTTGGAACTTTTTTTTTTAAAAATAAACAGTGTTCTTCAGGGAAGACCTCTCATACAAGAAATACTTAAGCAACTTCAAAAAAAGTCCAACAAATCCTATATATACAAACCACCAGTAAAGGGTCTGGTTTGGGAATTGTACAAAGCAGGCAGTACAATTTTGGAACTAGAACATATTCCAGCTATTTCAAACAGCACATATATACTGAGCTATAACGTCCAATCCCACGTCCTCCTCGTACCACACGTTAACACCTAATACATCAGGGAAACCATGAACTAATCACAGAAATTGGAAACTTATCTGATGGCCACTTCAGACATTTTTACACTGTTGCCAGGAGTTTGAAAGAGACAAACAAAACAAAGCCTATGAAATAAAACAATTTCTATCGGACCTCTATGTCACCAGTTATTCAACTCAATTAGTCCATGAAATGTATTAGTTTCTCAACACTAAACAAGAGGACATCATCGGTTTTCCCATTTCCCACAGCCATCCTTTTTCCCAGTCACTCTCAAAGCTTAAGACAGCAGAATTTTTTTTCTTACCTCTAGGTGTGTAGCTGATCCAACAGAGGCGAGAAGATCCAGCATCGCAAGCATAGCACCAGGGTGGATAATGACCGCATCAGAGCTTTGTACAGATGTGGATCCTGTTTGGAGTTTCACATCCGCTATGTTTTTTTGAGGGCAAACAGGAGGTGTTGAAACAGAGTGATATGCATGCCTGCAGGACAGAAAACATCCCATGGTTACAACATCCATCTGTTATGAGCTTTGCATTGTTCAAACAGCTGTAAAGTTGAACTGGCCTATAGAAGTTACTCCCCTCCTCATTTCTCCTCCCTCAGTTAGACAGATCAAGTGCTTTCTTCTTCCCAAATCTGTTGGACATGTTTCCCCAAAGACAACCTAGAAGGGTTTCGATATCTCAGGTATGCTTGAACTCAGAAGTCTTCTCCCCAGGTGCTTTGTAGGTTGAAGAACTTAAAGGTTGCCTTTATTGCCTCCCTCTTTTCATTCTAGTTGCAGTGGCAGCACACAGCGATAGCGGCATGCAAGGTACCACTCCTTCTGTTCTGGGAGACAAATTCAGCTTTGAATATGTTTCTCCTCATTTGCTTTTCATTAACTGCTGATTATAAAAATGTACTATCACAAAACTCTCAGAAATCTCCAATTAGCCTACAGGAACAGAAAGTTGGTCTCAGTGTACACTCATGCCAGCAGTCCATGTGGTCTCAGTCTTTCCATGGCTGCTACAGCAATTTAGTTTTCCATTAAGCCACTTAGTTTGATTCAGAGAAAACAGGCTTTGACACACTGACTTAGAAGCAACCACTTGTGCTGAGAGCTGTAAATGCGTTTCCATTGAAACTCTCAGAGTTATCAGCTTGATGCCATTCTTCTTTCAGCACACGAGTCAACACACAAACAGCATGAGCAGCTGACTGAACATATGCTTTCAAGATGGTACTTTTGAAGCAAAAGATAGCTCAAAAGGCTCACGCTCACCACAAAAAAAACCACCAGAACCAAAACCACCCAGTATTTATCATATATGCTTACCTGTAAGAACAATGAAAACAAGTTCTATGGAACAATTTCTCTTGAAAATCAAATATTGCCTGCCATTTTACAAGAAGTGAAACCAGCTAAAAATGGGTGTCTTCCTATCAAATTAGTTGAACGAGGCTTTTCCTCTCTCCTGTTCTCAGTGACAGAGACTTACCTAACCCCTGACCCTAACAGAATTAACACTCAGAGACTCGCTATGCCTCATCTGTTAGGCACTTCTAACTAGGAAATCTTTTCTCCTGGGAGAAACAGGACATAGATGGGAGATGAGGAAGGCTGCAAGCATAATTCTGTCCTAAGTACTTTTAAGGTTGCATCTTGAACACATGCACCCACCTCAGCAAGAAACGTTGTCTAGGGGGAAGACTGAGGCAATGGAATATTTAGCCTAGGACAGGACGCTAAGAAATACAGCACCATCTTCTTATGCTGGCTGGAAAATGGGTTGGATAAATAATGTTCCAACAAAAGTGAAAAGGCTCATGGCAGGTCAACAACAATTTGGCAAGAACACTTTTTAAAAGAGATTTTTTGAAGAAAGATGAAATTACTCATGCTTTACTCAATCAGCTAATGTCATAGCAAACATGAAATAGTATGGCAATTCTATTGTAACCAACCACTGAGAAAAAAAATCTGCCTGATTCAATTTTTCCAGTGTTTATAAACACTCTCTAACCATGTTTCCTGAACTTCTCTAGCAGAGTCACCAACTGAAACATCTGGCAGGTAAGGGAAGACTTCATTGTCTCTTAAAGTTAAATGGAATTAAGAACAGCAAACAACTGGTAATACCATCATCGTAGAGAGGTGTTGTCTGAACCATCTTCTCTGTCTTACTGCAGACATAGAAACATGGGCAATTGTTTCTCATGCATCTTAACAGCACTGCTCTTCATCTGAAGAAGAAAACTGCTACCCCTTTCCAATGTCATATTGAACATCTTAATGCAAGTTTTACAGGATACAGTTTAAAAACTAAATATCCATTTGTATTTAAGAATGCTCTTCAGTCTAGTGATATTCCATTCCTCAAGACATTCTTGAAGATTAAGCTTCTGTCCACTCTTAAGCACAAACTTTACTTCCAAGCATTCTGATCTGCACTACCACATTCACCTCATTAGGTAAACTTTGAGGTTATAACACAGTAGTACAGGGAGAGCCTAATAAAAACCTGAGCCATTGCTCAGTATGATTCAAACTTAAATTATATAATTAAATACAACTCTTGATGAGAATTGTAACACCACGTTCATCTGAAAGAAATAAGTAAGATTTATTGTAGATACACCCTCTGCATATAATTCCCCAAGAGTGGTCACTATCCAAACTTTGTAAAAACAATAGCAAAAAGTATTTAAAAGTCAAAACTACACTCTACTTCACCCTGTCAGGACCAAAACAGCCTCTCAAAAAAAAATAAAAAATTTATGAGAATGCCCTGTCCAGTTAAGTTTTTTCTGCCAGAATTTACAGCAATCAAACAACTGGCAAAGCTGTAGTTCTTGATTCAAATTATACAGGAGGAGTGGAAGAACAATGCATTCCAGTTAACAGGGAGGACAGCTACATAGTGCCATCCCAACACACGTGCTGGAGGAGTCATACCTACCTTGTTTACATAAAGGATAACACTTGGAGGACACCACTCCTCATGGAAATACAGCTTTGAGAAGTGGCAGACATGTCTGAGAGAGGATATCTGTGTCCAGAACCATTCTAGACTGTGTGCAAAACCAGAACTGTACTGTTTTTGTTTGTAAGACTTATTTGTGTGCACAGTGTCTGCTTGCTCTTTTAGCCACGCAACACAGGGCTGTCCCTCAGGCACCTGTCTTATGAGTCAAAAGGCAGAAAATCAGGCCACAGCAACAACAGAGATCCCAGGGAAGCGAAGCAAAGGAGACAGAAAACAGTAAGAGAAAAGTAAACACTTCTCAGAAAAGTCAACTTTGACAGAGTCTGACTGTATCTGACATTTAAAAAGAGAAAAAAAGAAAATCAAATAATATTGGACTACAGACCCCAAGTTGCTTATTTCTGAAAGTAGGAAGATCCCAGCTACTGACACTGAATTCACTAGGAATGACAAACATGACGTTGAACAACCGTGAGAAAGCAGACAGCTGCTCAAACAGACTTTTTGAAAAGCCTAGCCCTGTCTTTTTTTTTTTTCACTTGAAAACATACTTTTACAGAAAGGATCTGAAAAGTCACCCAGGCCAGCATGATCATTCTTTGTCTCCACTTTTGCTCTGAGTCTTACACAACTTGTTATCGCCCAGAGGCCTTTTTTGTATGTGAAGATCCATGTCAAATGCACTCCTTTACCTCAGCAAGTACCTTACTATACTGGTGCTTACCCGAATTGCCTAAAGCACCCTACAGGGATACTGACTTTTTTAACTATCTAATCTTTATCTCACCTTATACCACAGAGTTTTCAAATATCTGCTTGGATTTTCCGTACTAAAAAAAAAACCCAACCCCAAAACAAAACAAAAAAAGGAAACACAACGTATCTATTCATATATACATATATTAATATTTTATTTACCAGGCTGTGTCAACTACCCATCTGGCACTCTTATTCATTACACCCTGGAATCAGCTCCTGTTTGGCAGGCATTGCATGTGTTCTGCTGCAAGCCTTTGCATACCTGTGCATTTGAGTAATTCAATGAGCCTGAGCAGCCATGCCAGTTACACCTGGGAAAACAGCAAAATGTAGTACAGGAAAGGGCAATCCATAATGCTAGAGGTTAATATCGGGGCCCAAGCTGCAAAAAGCCTCCATAGGAAATACTGCTTTCTTTCAAGTTTCTTCAGAGTAAATGAGAGGAAAAGGAGTTTGGCAGCTAATATTTTTCTCCATGAACTGCTATGTCTGTTCCTAAATGTCTCAATGTTAGAAAAGAAAGGAAACAGTCATAGAGGTTCTAGACTACTGGGAAAGTGGCCTCGTTCAAGCCAGTCCCTGCAGAATACCCAGGTATGACTTGGGTAATGTCACTCAGCAAGACAGAAGGTGGCTTCTCTTTACTAACCTGCTTAAGTACAAACATTTCCTTTCAAAGCAGTTTCCAAAAGCAGCTTTGGTTGCTTCCCTTTGCAAAATATTTTACATTCCAAACATGAAACTCGATGCATATTTTAAGCCATATACCAGGCAAGAATGCCTGTATTTTCCACGTATGGCACCTGCACCTCAGATAACCCACAGTTTTTCAATTGTCTTTTTAGCCTTCAAAAGCAAATCTCTGCCTAACCTGCACCTTCAAATAACAAATGGCTGCCCCCTTCCCTGGGGTCTCTGGGAAAAAAAATCCTTTTTATCTTTTGCACAGGCCTGTAAGTCACACTGTTGTTGAATCAGTAAACTTTTTTTTTTTTTTTTTTAAAAATATATACCACACACTAAGATGCATAAGAAAATATAGTTGCTTGGGAGGGAAAGTGGGTGCTAGGATTTCTGAATTGTATCATTTGTACTTTCTTTCCAAACCTTTTAATTTAGCATGCCTCTACATCATTTGGTAGTCAAGTACTGACAGGTTCATTCTTTATTTTTGTACTCTGTGCAATTACTAACAAACGAGCACCTTAACAAGCCACCCACCTTTCTACTGAAAGTACCTTTTCTTGAAAAATTAGTAAAGAAAAAAGAAATCCTGCTGTATTAATTGATCTACTAGCACAGTCTAAACTTCTTTGAACTGCTCCCGAGAGTGTCATTTATACATCCCTTAGACCATTTCTTATACTAGACCTTATTTGGTTTGGAATCATGAACTAAAGTTTAAGTGCTTTACGAGTCTGAAGACATCTTTAATTTCATCTGTTAGCATCACTACCTAGGATTCACTATGAAACATACCTTTACATTTCTTTTATTTAGTAAACCCACAAGTGAAAATGCATACCTCAAAAAAAACCAGCAACTTGAGGGAAAAAAAAACCCAAGACTAAGAAACACAACAGTGAGAGAAATCAGAAACAAGATCAACTTCTCTTTGAAGGGTCAGTACCTTTTCCTGGACAAAGCTGGCGTACCCCAGGGAGAGGGGAGAGAAGTCTCATTTGTCAGGCAAGGAGGGATCTGTTCTGCACGACTACAGACAAAACAGACAGGGGTAGGACAGAGAGGTTAGAGAAGAAACCAGAGGCCATAAAGCTTGTTAGTTTTACAAAAGCACCAATAAAATGGTTACTAGGATCCATTCTTCAGAAACGACAGAGATGACAAAGGACGCTACCAAATGATACGCATCAGGTTAACACACAGACATGCTAAGCGTGTACTTGTTTTATGGCATGACTGCAGTGCTCATTCATTACTCCGCAGAGGTTTATCAATATGACCACACTAGCAAAACAGAATACCTTTCAATGTTAAACAGTGGAAATTAAGAGGAGAAAGTAGGGCCTCAGTAAATTAAGTATAACCAACACAGGTAAGAAATAAAGTCAATGTAAACTTTACAAAGAATGATGATCAGAAAATTGAAAAGGAGTATGCAGTCACTGAAGATGACAGCAAAAAAAAAAAAAAAAAGGAACTTAACGAGCTAGCTTATGCAACAATACTATGGGATTTACTTACCCCACTTACCCTCATACTCTACTGTTAGCCAGTGTTACAACTTCTACAGCACATGCAACACATTCTTAATACACATTTTCTTTCCCCTATCAGAATGCTTTAATAATACTTCAAAATGAGATCAAGTAAATTGATTTCTGTACTCGGCTTTTGGGGTTTTAGGGTTTTGTTTTGTTTTGGGTTTTTTTTGTATTTTTTTAAACCAGAGAAAAGCATTAAGATTTGCGGATTTTGCTGAGGCAAAATGTTCAGTAACAGAAACATGATGTTTGTACTTCACTAGTCACCTAGTTTAGGAAAGCCTGACCAACTGGCAGCTCTATTAATATCTCAATGTACACAGCTACACCTTCAACACTTGGAAAATCAGACCTTGTGTTTGACTGATTAGGTGGTCTGTCTTATTAAAACAGGGTCACATGCATTAAAACAGCTGGGGTGCAAAAGCTCCAAGGTCCCAGATACAAAGCTTAGGTCTGTATTTTACTTTTTTGTACCTTAAATTATGGGTGAGAACTACTTTAAGACAAACCAATCTTCAACACATACTTCCATAAGATTTGTTGTCGTTTTGAATCAACTTTAAGATGCCCATTACTGTTCATTTAAAATCTCACGTATTATTTAAATTCTAGTTGTTTAACCCTGGGAGTGTTTCCCAGTTAAATTTAAAACACAATTTACAGACTAGCTAGGACTTTAAAGAACATGCCAATTAATCTAAAACAAGATGTCTAGTCTAGATGTGTTTAGTAAGGAGACAAGGAGGCTGAGTGGAGACCTTATTCCTCTCTAGAACTACCAGAAAGGAGGTTGTAGCAAGGTGGGTGTTGATCTCTTCTCCCAAGTAACAAGCAATAGGACAAGAGGAAATGGCCTCAAGTTGTGCCAGGGGAAGTTTAGATTGGACGTAAGGGAAAATTTCTTCACTGAAAGGGCTGTCAAGCATTGGAAAATGCTGCCCAGGGAAGTGGTTGTGTCACCATCCCCAGAGGTATTTAAAAGACCTGTAGATGTGGCACATGGTTTAGTGGTGGACTTGGCAGTGTTAGGTTTACGGTTCGACTTGATCTGAGAGGTCTTTTCCAACCTAAATGATTCTATGATTCTAAATTCGTCATGATATTATCTAATTACTTACTTTGAAGCCCAGTATCAGAGAAAACATGAAGTTAAGGTGTGACATTCAACAATCAAGTTTTCACTTGTCTTAATAAAAGCATAAAAATTTAGTAGTTGTGTATGATAAAGCAACCAGTCTGCCTATCAATCAACAGGTTGCTTCAATACATCAAATATAACCATAAACTGACATGTATATCTTAATTGCTGCAATGACAAAAACATTCAACACCAAAGAGAATGCTGCATACCCTAGAAAACACCAGTAATCTAAGTCAATATTTGGCCAGATGTTACCACCTTATATTCCTCTTACTGGAGTGAGGGAACAAAGTAGCAGATTAAAATGGAAATACAAAAGCTTGCAATGAACATATTTGAAGAAAACTATTTTGGGGAACACCAGGATTCAGGGGGCAGGTAGGGCAAGATGATAAAAAACAAAACCCAAAAGCAAAGTTCATACCTGTCAAAAGAATCTGTTGCTACCTTGTAGAGGTAAATAAAAAGTTTGCTGCAGTGTCTTAGTGTAGGTGACACAGAATCCAGGGATATTAGGTCATCCTCCAGAAGTCTTTGAAATAGCTGTGTATTTGAAGGGAAGACGTTCAAGGGGCTTATTTTTCTCAAGTCTGAGAAGCAGCCAAGTAATCGAACAGCATCTGCCAGTTTTTCATACTGGATCTCTGTTTTGAAGAAGTGAGAGTTGGCTGGCTCGTAGCGCATTGCTGCAGTCAATGTGCAGAACACAGTGTGAAGCAGTTCAAACACTTGATTCTGGTTTACTTTCTCCCAGCCATTCTTAGGTGGCGAGCACAAAGATCTTTCCATAGCAACGAGTAAAGATGTGACATACACAAATCCACCAACTTTTCTAAAAACAGTTCTTGTGCGGTGACTTTCTCTCAGCACTGAGAGTAGGGCCTACGGACAAAACAAACAATCAAAACAAAGAAGAAAAAAAAAGCAGCAGCATTACAAACAGCTTGAAAAAAGGTAGGAACATTTTTCTTTGATATGCTAGCAAAATCCTCACGTGATTTGTCAGAATTTGGTAATGCCTGAAGTCTCCAAAGATCAGCTTTGTACTGCAAGAGTCCCCATCCTCAAAAGCTTACAAACTATAAAGAGTGGGGGAAAAAGTAAAACATTGCCCCTAATTTAGAAGAAATTAAGGAGATAAATAAACCCATCAACAGAAAAGACTTCACCAAGCCTAGAATGGAACCCAAAATCCCCAGGTAATTCGCTTAGTGATAAGACAGAGAATAAAGCTATTGGAAAGGAATCTACTCTGCCATCATAATTCACAAACAATTTCAAACAAGAGTGGGCAGAAGACTGCCTGTAGCAATGAGAAATTTAAACCTTGGAGCATCCCAGTACAGGTCTCCCAGAGACCTACAATGCATAAGCATCTGGCAGCTATGAAGCCACAACAGCACTCAAAGATAATAATGGTAGCAAAGAATTAGCCCAAACCCCACAGTTTTAGCTTTCCTCTATAATGAAACCCATGAATCTCTGAATTGAGTGAAACTTGGTTTTAAGAGTTGCTGTTCAAAAATAAGCCTGAGAGAAAGAGAAACAAAAATGCCTTACTTCCTGAACCAATACAAAGCCACAGTATAAACAAAAACTACATGAAACTAGGTAGTAGAGAACAATACTCATTTATCTGTGAAATCAGGGGGCAGGGAAGCTCATTCATGGGAAGTTTGACCCACCTATGAATATGGAATATAGAAGAAAAAGTGTCCCTACACAAAACACCACAAATAACACAAAAAATGGTATTGATACAGAAAAATAGGCTAGGGGGGCAGGGAGAATCTTTCATGACTTCACTTCTTCAGATCCATGCTTTTTTTTTTTTGCCCCCACCCCCCTTTTTTTCACCCCAGAAGATGGGTAGTGAAATAGTTAGACTGTCATTCCTTTGAAGGCAGTATGTAATTTCCTGGCAAACCTGGATAAACAGTAAGAGACACATCACTGCACTGTTCTGGGCTGTCAGTTCCATAACCAAAACTTCTGAAAACAGCACCAATGGAAGAAAAATACAACAGGTCAGATGAAGGACAGAAACCCTGACTTTGGATGTTAAATCCGTTGGGGAACTGCAATATCCTTTCTCTCCCCGTAAGTATCATGAATAAGACATGCTCAAGAATGACTGAAGACATTGATAGACAAAACATGTCAAATGAATCATTTTATTACTAGCTTTCCTTTCTGTCTTTTGGAATAATATGAAGCTGCTCATCTACCAGAGAAACATTACAGCTACTTTTAACAGAGATGAACCTAGATGTCTTAAGTGTTCTCTCTGGTAAGGCTCATTTTATTACTACTTGCCTCAGCTTTTCTACCCTAAAATAACATTGTTATGTCAATTTACAAAAATAACATTAGCTTTTCTGAGAAGAAATTGTGGGTCTAGATTAGCAGCCAAAAAACCTAATACGATAGAAAACAGATGAGAGCCTTCTATCTTCCGCCTCCACTCACAGCCTTACTTTCCTGCTGTTCCACTATTTTGCTTAAGCAAGCAAGCTCTTCAGCTTTATCTTCTACTGTGGTCATTACGATTTACATTTATATTAACTAATTCAGCATTTATAACTAACAAATTGGTAAAATAAAGTAAGTCTGCCACAGGAAAACGCAAGCCAGCACTGAAAATAAACTTATATGTTACATACTTGCTTTTTTCTCATTTTTTTTAACTGAATAATACTCCGCCAGGGAAGATTATTGTAACTGTAGAACCTCATTTCCTATCCACTGAGGCTGATTATAATCATCCACACGTGATGATTATAAAAACACATACTCACTAGCCTTCACCTCTGATTCTGAAACCTGCTATGGACAGATGGAAGAAAATAAAAACCATGCATCAACCGCACACATTTCAACTCCACAATCTACATTCAGTAGTCAAATACCATTCATCTAATCCAATCCCCTTCTCAGTGCTTTTTTGAAAACAGTTGCTAAGGAGCAAGAGTCCTGAGCAGTACTTCATTTACCCTTAAGATGTCTGTTTTCAGCTGCAGTTCCGTAGATGGAGCCGAGTGCATCAGTCCCAACAAAGTGCCCATATCATCTTCTCCACTAGGTGATAACACCAACTGCTGGATGATCATCAGGGCATGCTGTCGGCACTGGGGATACTTTACTATGTTATGCACACACCTCGCACCACCAAACTCCCTGAAAATACCTACTCAGAAAGGGGAAAGGAAAAAGAGGAGTATGAAAAATACAAGCAGTAACAAATAATGACAACAACAAAACATGAAAGGTGTTTATTTTCATTTGTACAGATTGAATGGCAGGGATTTAGCACTACAGATATTTAATGACATACTGGTTTTCCTCTCCAACCACAAATAAAAATAGAACTTGAACGATATTCTTCTGACAATATGTTTCATCAAAGGTGTTGAGTATAAGGATGCAGGTCAGCTCTAAGAATTTCCTCAGTAATTATTCTTTTCATGCTAGAGCTGAAAGAGTCACAGAACGAAACAAAGAAAAAAAAAATATAGCAAACCTTCCATCTTTAGCAAAGACTATATGCTAGTTCGGCTAAGGATAGTATTTATATTACATTTAGTTCATTGCCAAAAATAGAATTAGGCTGCTTCTGGACAAGACAAGCAAGCTAGGAGCACTGGTTGAGAAGTGATTCAGTCTACCCACAAGATTTGTAACATTGTGCAGAAGTTTTCTTCTGGCAAGACCTACCTCTGTAGAGATAAAGCTTAAGTCAAATAATGGTTCTCAAGCTTACTGGGTACTCAGAAGAACACAAGTGCAATATTCACTGAAAATTAGATGAAAAATTGATCCTGAAAACCACCATAAAAACCAAACTGGAATATATATGGTACATATAATGTGTGTTTAGCACAGTGTCAGCACCTCGATTACTGTCCTATTAATTACTGAAGATGAAACCAGAGTAGAGAAATGGATCAATGCTGCTGCACTACTGCATCAAAAGGGATCATTTTCCTGGCGACTATAAACTAAAAGAGCAGTTTAAATGACCAAGTTCAGGAGTAACAAGCTAGTCAGGACAATGTTTATTCCCTCTGACGTACATATACAAACCTTAGTCTCACTATCCATTTCCAATTTCCTGCCTCCTGCTTTCTCTGAAGTTCTTTGGATGAGATATGGACAAGGCAAAAGGAGAGGCCTGAATGTGTAACTCATTGAAACATCAGGTTGCAGTAACCTCTGCTTCACTGCAATACCCTTCTGTTGTGACTAAGGGCATACAACTGGAGTTTAATCTTGAGTGCCATGAATAATGCCTTTCCTCATGGAATAAAGAACTTTATTATCAAGTACATGGACAAAGCCAAGCTGGTAGATGTTGTAAATACTCACTGGGCAGAATTCAAAAGCCACCTTCAAAAATGGCTTGAAACCACAAGCTGAAATGCAACAGAACTTGAAAACAAGCACAACATGGAAATGCATAGACAACACTGGAGGTTACTCCAACACTGGATGCAAATTTAAACAAAACAATTTGCCCAGGCAAAAGCAGAAAATAAAAGAGTTACAAGCTTTACGTCATTAGCCCAGGAAATAATGTTTAAACAGTGAGCTGTCAACCAAGCTGGACAATTTTCAGGATTTAATTCTTAAGCATTTGTCACAGACTGTAGTTTCTCCTACTTAAATGAAAACAAAAACAAAACCAGAAGTGAGAAAACACCAGTCAGAACTGAGAAAAAGGGAAAAAAAAACCCCTGCTGAAATAAGGATGTTTCATGGCCTCTAAGACCAGAAACTTCCTGGTTCCACAGGGTGGTCTCTGTTCCCCCCTGCCTGCTCATTTTCTTCTTCCTCTAATAGAAGAGACAAATAGGGTTTAAAAAGTTATCTTCCTTTCTTAATCTGTTATTTCGAGCTCTCAGAGACAGCTTTTACTAACGTGAGACATACATACTATGTCATTAAGTCTTGGCTAATGAAGCATAATATAAACCTGCCTGATTTAGAAAAGGACACTCATAACAGAGCCTTATTTATACATACTGACTGGGAATATGCCTTTAAAAATTAAAAGTAATTTCTTACTAAAGATGCAAGCATTATTAATCACATTTAAGTAGAGGTGACGCTGTCAACAGCAAACTACATGTCTTTTTATATGCCTAAATTTTTTGATATACCACCTGTGTTACAAGCCCTACTATAAATTATTATAGTAGTGTAGGAATGTGATTGGGTGTGGTGGTTACCTTCAGGTTAACAATAGCAAAGAAATTAAAGTTAAACACTATTTGTACTCCTTTATTTTATGCGCTCTAGTTTATGCTGCTTATTCTCTCTTTCGGCAAAACACTGCAAAAGAAAAAGTATATTTTCATGTGTTTGATTACGTACCTGAAGATAGAAAGTCAAGACTACTTTGCTTTCAGGCATGATTTTCTGAGTTACTTTTTTATAAGTATTTTGACAGTGGTGTCTCTACTTACCTGCATTTGTGTTTGATCCTTGTAGTAGTACTGTCAAGGTCTCCATAACCAATAAAGCCAGCTGCTTTTGGTCCTCAAATGAACTATTTCTTGCATCCCCTAAAAAATAATTTCAGAAGCCAAAGTCATAGTAAAAATCACTCTTTTCTAAGATGCTTCTTGATACTTTCCACCAACACTTTTATTTGCTTTGCTTTCCCTGAAAACATGCAGCCTAACCATATTCCAAAGTGAATTGAGACTTAGTTTACACACGCGTGCCTCAGAAATCTTAACTATGAATCATTGCAAAAGTTAATTTATAAAGACAAGAATTGAAACAGAAGCTTTTGAGCACTGTGAGCTCAGTGGCTGACACTACAGCTTTATGGGTACTTTCATATCCCCAACTGTTGTTTCTTGAAGCCACAAAACCACACCACAGTTGAAGACTTAACAGTATCTGCTCTTGTTGAGTATTGAGTGCTTGAAAAGAGGAATTCCATGCAAAAGCACAAAACTACATTCACATAATTACAGTAAATGTGTTGATGATTCAACAGGTGTAACAGACAAACCAACCCTGCAAGTAGCGTCTTAAACACATAGGAACACTCCAGAAAAAAAACATTTTTTTTAGAGTAACTCTAACAAGAAGCAAGCTACAACACAAGGGCATGGGCACCCAGGTAGCACCCTAACCAGATGACAACTTGGTCCATTTATTTACAAGAACGTGAGAATTTATGTGTTTCTCAATGGAATTGCTGGCAACAAAGCTTTCTAACTTTAATCAACTGCTACTGCTCACTAATGAAGCTTCAGACAGTAAACTCAGGTGAAACATCCAACAATTATGATTAACAAATAAGTATCACTAATGCACACTAATTCAATTGCAATTTGAATACAGAATGTAAAAAAAATCTCTGTGTATGTATGTACATATGGCACTTGGCAGTGCCTGCTTCACAGGCTACACAGCTATGTAGCTAATCTCTAAGATGCTCAGTTCTGGAGATGAGATAAATAAAATTTAAAAATTAGTTATTTTTAAAAGCGCTCTTATAAAAATGTAAAACCAACTTATAAAAACGTCTGCAAACTTGAATACATACTCCTATTAAGAGCTCAGACATGGTCTATAGCATTTTTTCAAAGCTGGGACTAAACGCAATAAAATGCATAAGTAGCTTTTGTGAGTAGGAGTACAGATACTATGTATCGCTCCTTTACTTGCTCTTTTCATGTTAAGTAACAAATATTAAACCAATACATCAAAAAAAAAATTTTAAAAGGAAAATATGAACTACTACTATTTTGCATTCATACAGCATCTTTCATTAAAGCTTTCCTCAGGCTTCTCGCAGGACGTTCAGAGAGAAGCAATTCCAGTGAACTTTTAAGATGGCACAGCAGCCCCTGGCAGAACTCAGCCCTTGAGGTACATGTTCAGACTCTTATTCCTCCTCTTAAGTGTTAGCCTCCACCATTCCCAACCAAAAAGACACGTATTAGTAAAATGGAAGAGCACACACTACCTTGATCATTCAGTGCTTGAGTGGGATCTTTCAGAAGGGCTGCATATTTATGAAGAAGATTTACCATAACCTCCAGAAGACCCACTTCCCTGAACACATCCTTAAAGATGTAGTCATGACGGGTGAACTTAAGAAGTGTCTTCGTGGCAATGATGCTACACTGAAAAGAAGCGCTGGATTTTAAAAGGATGCTCACACTGATCAGTTCTTTACAGGGTATGTAATTCAAGCTGAAGACAACAAATTCCAGCATCTCAAAGTATTTGGTCTGCACTTCTGGAAGTTTAGGAATTTTCTCTGCAAACTGAGACAATGTGTGCTGTGATTCCAAAATGAAGTAGTTGGCACTGTCCGCCATATAAATATTTGTGATGGCATCAAGGATGATTTGTGCTAGATAGTTGGTTTTTGCTCTCAAAAATGCATTCTGGAGGACTGAAAATGCTTGAATATTCCTCACGCTATGACCTAAATCGGGAAACAAAGTGGGATGGGAGGAAAAAATAAAGAGAAAGATCTTAATCATCATAAACAATGAGTACACTTTTTAATAATGATCCATACATTTTAACAAGTGTGAATAAATAACAGGATGTCACACGTAATAAACACTTTTATTAAAACTGACTCTTCAAAAAACCCTCTATGCTATCACTTATGTTGCAAATCTGACAATCTACTGTTTATTAAGATGGCATCTTCATCTTTGAAAGTCAGTGCTTACATAAGCAGCTATATGAAAGATCATTAGTTTAAAATAGGTAAGTAAGCTGACCTATTGTTAAAACATGCAATGGGATACAGTTCTAGAGACAAAACAAAGCCCACCTGTCATCTACCCAGGCCATAAGAAAACTCATTACAGCCAACAGTAACATGTTCTGTATTCCATAATGCAGAATGCAACTCTGTCTTCTACAAGTATTCGGTGGGCTAAGTTTAGTTAGAATAACAACCAACCGTATCCCCTCACTTAACAGAACAATAAGCAATGACAAATCCTCGTCAGCTGGGTTCAAAGCTAGACAACATGCATAGCCTCCGAATCATCCTCTTGCTTCCACTCTTTGGCAATCGCCTGCGAGAAGAGAGCTACATGTAGAAAAACTCCACAGGGCAACGGAAGGACAGCAATTGCCTTCCTTCCATAGAGAGGCTGCTCTTGCTCAGGTTTGGATTAACTGTCTTGAACGACCACACTGGTATTGGAAGGTGGCATGGGGCTGGCTTTGGGAATCAGGCCTGGGAATAAGAAAGCTTTGGCAGGGTCCAGTACTGTTAACGATTAGGGAATTAAAACAAACGTAAGGCGTTGTAAAGCGTAAGGTAGCACACAAAGATCTCACATCTTTAAAAGCTCAGCCAAATTTCTTTTTGTAAGTACCTTCAAGGTGAGCAAAATCTCATTCATTTAGCCAAAGAATGCATCATTTATGAGTGCTCCCTGTGGCCCCCAAAATTTTCTGTGGGCAGATACTATTCTTATTCTACTAAAAAGATGCCTCAAAGACAATTTTTTAACTTCTCTAGGAACAGTATGAGTCATGGTGGACAAATCCCATGATAGAGAAAACAAGTGATGGTAAAAATAATTAAAAACCCAAACAATCAAGAGTGAGAACTTGAAACACATTCTAAACAAAGCATTTAGGATGCTATAACAATAAAATCTTATTTTCAAACAAGCTATAAGCAAACTGTTAACCTGATTTAAAAACCCTTTCATAGACAAAGAATGCTACTCTCTTCATTGTTTATATACTAAGTTGTCAAATTTAAAAGTAAATTCAGTTATCTTCGTCTCTAGCTTCACCACCTTCCCTGACAGTTTTTCTCCAGAAGGCAACAGGAAACTTCTTTGAATACAAACATGGAATAATTTCAGATACTGGAAGAATATGAATGTTACATTATAAGTCAAACTTCTTTGTTTCTAAAAGGATATTTTTTTTTACATGCTTTCTTTACAATGAAAAATGTTGAAGAGGGGATTTAGAGCTTATTAAATGTGACAGGAACATAGGTAGTGACAGATACAACTATTTATATTCCAATTTAGTATCAACAGTTGTTCCAGGCAATCAAGCAGATTAATAAATTATCTTTGATCATTACAAGGACCCCTGAAGAAACCAAATCTTAACCAGTTCTTCAGAGTTCAAGAATGTAGAGGATTTAAATAGAAGTAATTAAGAAAATGAGCTAATATGGTCTTCATAAAAAGACAACTTGCCAATGTAATGAAAAGCAGGTAAAAGGAACTGAGAGGTGTCGTGACAAATACCAGAAAATTAAATAAAATAATTCCTTTGAAGATTGCAATAAGGCCATGGTTCTCCCATGTTATTGTATCAGAAAGGTTGATTAGCTTAAGCAAAAATTACTATGTTATTATCAAAACACGGAGGACTTAAGCTCCAAGTGTGACTATCACCTTCTTCATTTAGTGCAAAGGGAGAACAATTCCCATGAACAATGAACTCGCTCCATGCCAGAGAAAGGGAGTCATTGTCCAAGGAACCTAGATATACAAGAGAAAGAGTGAAAGTAAATCCATTAGCCGATAAATCTATAAATGTAAACCTATCACAAAAATTTTTCTTGTATCCCTGGTACTACTAAATCCCATTAAAAGTCCAAGTAACAAACTAGCTCCATGGTCACTATCAAATTCCAAACTCCTTAGTTGCGTACAAGACCCACCTGAATTTATACACAGGATGTGAAAACTAAGTTTATTTTTATAAAACCCTTTCTCCCCTCAGACTTCCTCAACCTTATCTCCAGATCACAATCAACTGTGGTTGCAAGCACACCACAGATTTCACCGCTCTGAACACTGAACGTGAAACAACAGATTTCAGCTGACAAGTTACACTTGCCTAAGCTGACAAAAGCTATCTAAACGCAAATCTGGCAGGGAAAAAAAACCCCAAACATTAATCAAACCAGGACATCAGCCTTTCACATCAGTTTAGTAAGAGCATCTCAGAACATCATAAATCAAAGCAGTGCATATCTCCATTATGATAACCTTTAAAATGTCCACATAGAAACTGTCAGCTTTGCAGTGAGAGATGTTTGACTCAGCCTTTAGTCCTCAAGGACAAAAGCCCTACATTTTCTTCTTTGGGTACCAACCCCAAAATAGAACCTTTGAGACCAACAAAACTAAATATCTGATGTGCAATCTTTGTAAAAGAACCTAGACTCAATTGCAAATATTGTGTGTAGTTTACAGCTTATCTGTATCTTGTTGTTTACATTTAAAAAACAAAAAAGCAGACAGAGAGAGAAAGCAAGCAGACTCACCTTTGCCTGCAGGCTGTGGGACTGCAAATCCAGGTAGTAGAAAAGGTACTCCAGTGGTAACACCAGCTGGCTTTAATTCATTGACACCATACGTTGTTAAGGAAGTTATCAAATTAACTAAGTCCTTCAAAGCGTCCTTAGATTCAGCCTCTTTTGCCTGTTCTAACCTAAAGAAAATACAATAGATCAAGTTAGCAGCACTAGTTTATTTCAACTGAAATAATTTTAATAAGATATCTCTTCCATTTTACTCTATTAATTTAGAGACCACACTTTTACTGCCCTGTTCCTGCAGTATTTTACATGTTCTCTGTTCATATTTCATACGATTCAGTCAAACATTATTGGATTTATGACAGCATACATTATTTGCTGTAGAAATTCACCTCAAATCTTTCCTTGAACTCAATACTCTGCTAAAAAGCAGCACAGACATGAAAACTACTCTTAAAATTCTCTTACAAACATGAAGCTATTGGATAGAAAAATACTTAGATAGTCTGTCATTAAAAAAATCCATAATTAACTTGCTAGATTATATATCTGCCACTAAGAGTTAATATTTTATGCTAATGAAATAGTATCTTGGTAGAAGCCTAACACTTAGACGCACACAATGAAGCATCTTCATTAGACATGCAGACCCTTACCTTTAAGCACAAGAGGATGGAAAAGCTAACATCCCATTCCAACCATTGTTTCCCACCAGCAACACACCATCAGACCAAACCCTAAAGACTGACTCCAAACCCTATAACAATCCTAATTTTCCTTCTGCTTCACCAAAAATTAAACCATGTTGAATTACTTACTAACTCTATAGGCTCTATAGATCTCAGGAGAAAGCTGGGCACCACAATCTCCTATTCACTCATGCAATCAAGCTCTGTTGTTCTTTTTGCTGACAAGTGACCATGGGAGCCCTTAGAAGCAGCTCATTCTGCATCCTCCATCTTCCTCTCAGTCAGACATGTGGCTGAACCACCTTCAAACAGCCATTACAGAAGCATTTAGCTCACCTGTTGCCATTCTACTAATCCTCCACATGCCCTGCCCTCTCACATTATCGAGGTGACATTACACACTCGCTCCTTTGGTCCTCACAGATCTCATGCATTTTCTTATTAAGTCACCTTCTTCACACATCCTTCAGCATTACACAATTCTTTCCAAATTCTTTCTTCTTTGCAGCTTGACACACAGTGTCCAGATCTCGTATCCCTACGTGACAGTCAGCTTCACAGTAGTGCCAGAGCTGAACAAGTCTCTGTCAGTAGCTCTGAGCCAAAACATGTCCAGGGAGAATATATCACTGTTGTTCATCGCTGACCGATAGATACATAGGCTTGTCCAAGCAGATAATTTTTTGAAACAAGTTATGTTTTGATTTGAAGATGAAATAAACTAAAACTTGTGAAGAAATGGCAAGATATACAGCCATCAAAACAGCAGTCATGTTTTCAGCCATCTTCCATCTCCTCTACAATACACAAATTGCCAAGAAACAGACCACACAGTGTGTACTGTTCACCTTATCCCAGGCATTTCCACAAGTCTTAGCAATTTTTCTAAAGACACCCCAGGAAGAAGTGAGGATAATGCACTCCAACACTTTTAACCTTTACTGATGTCAACTGAACCCAGGTGCTCTCCTTCTTCAGTCAGACATGCAAACTTCTAATCTTCCTATACCTCTGTCAGGAATCTCCCATTCTTTGATTTAAAGGATGAGCAAGCTCAGGAGAGAGTTTGTTTAAAACACTTGATCTACAGAGTACCACTTTTGTACCTGAAAATGAAATTGCTAACAACAGCATGTTTACCTCAGATTGCACCTACACAGTTTCTGGAAAACACCTCAGTCTGAATTACATTGCTTTGAATGCATGCATTAGTAAATACAACATATGTAAAACCACCATTTATACTACAAGAACAATAACAATTCCTTAAAAGGGGTTTTAGCTTTTGTGCCACCAAAGATATTTATGAATAAATTGAACTGTGATTAAGAACATCAAATGCCATGTCTATGTCTGGTATCCATTTAAAACAAACAACCCAAAAGCATACTATGTAGTACGAAATTTAGTTCAAATGTTTGGGTGCCAAAGCCTAGCATCTTAGCACCCAAACTGAATGGCTTGGAAGAGGGAGATAACAACATTAATGCTTCTCGTTAATGGCCATTACAGCATTGTTTCTAAGCATCTTTGACCTGAGTATACTTCAGAAGGTGTACACTCATAGACATCATTTCCCAGTTTCTGTCTTAGACTTGTAAAACATATATATTTCAACAGCTAAGCATGCTTCTTCAGAACTTCATATCCAAACAAAGCAACACAGACTGACCATAGATTTTACACAAATAATGCAGCAGACACTAATGTACTGAGAAAGAAAGGAATGAAGTTTCTTTCACAGAAAAAATAGAATCATGGATGGATCAAACATCCAAGTTTTGTTTGGGCAAGCATTTTCATTACCATATTTTGTGATGCATTAGCAGGTTAGCAGTACCTTTAATAAAAAATACAAATTAAAAAACCCACATATACACTGATTCCCTAGTAACGTGAGAGTTCCCACCAGCACTCTGGTATTAGAGATTATGTACAAAAATGTCTCTTCAATACTAAGTAGCATGCACCACATTTAATTACATTATTTTGCATTATGATAGTACGTTAAAACAAAACACAAAAAAAACCAACCAAACACCAAAATCACTCGTTACAGTCAAAATTTTATTTTCTGAATTCTTTCTAAATTTTTAGTACCTGTTGGTTTTAAGCATCTGGTTTCTGTATGTGCTAAGAAAGATTTAGTAATAAACCAATACTGATGAATAAAAAGTTAAACAATGTAGTTTCATAAATGGAGAGATACACATAATTTCATGTTTTGGTCCTAATATCTTCATTTCATAATAACCTATAACCACTTATTTGTTCAAACCTATTCACCTATTCTTTATCAAGAAATCTTCTCAGAAAAAGCTCACAGTGATCTGTCTGCACTCCTTCAAGCACTTTTGCATACCTGAGGAGGAGGTCACAGAGGAAGTTGTATCCTTGCCATATCCTAAAATCATCCAACAACGTTTGGGATACATCACTGGAGTCTTTGAGGAAACAAGAAAGTCCAGCAAACATCTCAACTATTTCTAGGGGAGAAAGGTCATCAGACTGCTGCATGTTCTGAACACACGTGGACAAACATTCCTTCTCTGAAAAGAATTGCAATTAAGAAATTTAGGATTTTACTGACATTAATCACAGCAAGAAGCATAACTAGTACAAGAATCACAGCAATAAGGCACCTGTTATTTAACTATCTCTTATCACATAGCATTTAGTATCACAGAGCACTTGAAGATGAGTAGGATTATCTAGTGGCTTTGGATCTGAACCTTAACCTCTTTTTGCCAATCCCTTCCTCCCTTTTATAATCTTTACTCTTGTAAGAAGACAATGTAAAAACCAGCATTTGTCTATACAAAGTTTGACCCCGTAACTCAGTAGAATAGAAAGACAAATATGGCAACTGTAAATAATTCCAAAACATCTTTTTTTCTTTTAAAACACAAAGTTATACAGAGTCATCTTATGCTATTCTGGTTAGCATTTCTTTGGCTGGCCTGTTTGCTTGCCCGATAAATCTTGATCAAAGAGAGAGCTTGTCTCATTCTGCATACCTCTCACTCCATCAGTTCACTGGTCAGTTGCAAAAAGCTTTCCCAAATCTATAGTCAGATTTTAGGTTGCACTCCTGTTTAAAGATGTTCCCTTCAATGATCTGCTATTTTAACTTCACAGCATGTGCAAGACAAGTGCAAATCTTTCTAGCTAGACTGATAACAAAATTTCTGAGAGATCAAATCAAAGCATAAGATAGTAAAAGAATGCTGCTTTGCATATGATAAAATGTCTTAACTTTTTTTCCTGAATATGAGATTACCTTCTTGACAGATGTTATCTCTTAAGTCGGGTTTATTTTTTTATCAACAAGCGAGAGGGAATGCCAACTGGTTTTCTTTTTAAGATTTTATTTCACTTTTTAAAGAACCTTGAATATCTTTTGATATACCAGCCTCACTCCTCTGTGGATCAAGCCCATAGAGAAGCAATCATGGTAGTAGCTGCAATATGCCAAACACCACAGTCAAAACTCGGTTATTTTCTTTGTTGCACTTCATATGTTTTTGCATATACACATACGCTTTCTACACTCATCAAAAACCCACCAGAAGGCTGTTAAAGATGCAGGCAAATACCTATCCCTTTTTAAGTCCTATCTGAAAATACTGAACTGATGACTATTCTATGCTTCCAAGTGACACTGTACATTCACATCTTTCTGGCTGGAATTGGAAACACGCTGCTAGCACAAGAAAAAACACAGGCTGAAATCTTCTGTGAAGTATGTAGGAGCAGGGTGATGTATTTCATAAACTGTCAAAATGGTTTTGTGGAGCCTTGTAACTACTTGCTTTCCAGGGTGTGAGGAAATTGTGTTTTTTTTTTTTCCCAGTAGGTGTACACTGCTAAAATGTATAATAAGGATGTTAGTTCACTTCAACAGCCATTCCAATTTAAAAACTATAAATGCTTCTACGTGATCCTACAGTCTAAAAGCCCCAAATACAATATTAGAAACAGATTCTACCAAATTTCCTACCTCAAATCCTGCATACCTAAACACCCATGCAGTTTTAATTAATGCAACATGAGTCCTTTGTATGTAAAGCTGCTGCCGGGAAGCTAACATCCTCTCCTAACCAATCCAAACACCGGTTAGCATCTCGCTTTGCTCTCACAAATTCTTTGTCATGAACCAGCTTGGCAGCTGCCCTTGCCAAGCAGACTGCAAACAGTCCCTTGTAAAGATACATGATGAATAAAGTACTTCTTATATTAGCTACCAAAATCTGTAACCAGCTACAGAAATACCCTTGTGTGCTACAGTTTCCATGCCTGAAACAGTCAAGATGCTATCTGTCTCAAAAAAGGACAGGAGATAAAACAGAATGATTCTGGCTGCTTCAGTCATTTCATGGCTGGCAGGCTGGATTAAGTCCATCAGCTGATTTTATTTTGGCTGTCAAGAATGCACAAAACCTGCAATTTGTAAGCTGTGTGGCAAGGTGGGGAAGATAAGGGCCCAGAAGACGACACACAGGCTGGCTGAATGGTCAGCAATCTAGTCAGTCAGCCAACAGGGAAAATTTGGGGCTGCAAACCCATCCAGCAGCCAGGCTCTTCCCAGCTGGTTGTGACACAGGCTCTAGGACAAGCTACACGTAAGCTTCCTAGGAGCACCTGTACCAAGAGACCACCTCCTTCAGGCACAGGCATGGGTATCAGCCAAGTGAAGGAGAGCGTCTCTGGGCCAGGCCCCAGGGAAAACACCCTTGGGCTGGGGACCCCGCAGGGAAGCTGGGCTGGATCACAGGGGAGGAAGCCAGTTGGCTGCTCCATCAATCAGCACCTGGAGGTTTGCACTCAAGTGTTTCTGTGCCCATACACTATACTCCCTCAAGCATTTCCTAGTGCCTGCATTACACAGGTTTTGCTGTTATCAGGGTATGCCACCTCCAGTGTGGATAATGGAGAGTACATTACAAATCAGTGGTGGTTATAACAGTCTCACCAAACCTCTTCCCACAAAAGCAAGATGTCTGGGAGAAAGAATCTTCTCCCAGCATACCCAAATTAGCTCTCCCCAGTTTGCGTAATGCACCAGTATTTCCTACAGGGCAGCAGCTTATCATGGGCTTCTAATAGCTCAAACTGTGTCAGCAGAACACACAGAGCTGGCTGCTCTTCCTGTGGCTTGCTCAGACATCCCTACACTTTTATGGGTAGTTAGAGTGGTAACCAGCCAAGCACCTGTAAACAGGGCACTGCTAGCTTGCCTTGTGCCTCTACAAGAGGCTGCTAATTCAAGCACAGGACTGAAAACAACTAAAACCTGTTAAGAATTAACGCTCGCAGCCAGAATTACAAACTTACACATCCTCCCAGTGAATATTTTTCAATAAGGCAGTTACTGATATTACTGAAAGCCTTCCCTTTCATAAAGTCTACATCAAAACACGAAGGGAAACTCTATCCTCCAATGTTAAGTTGAAATGTGGATGAGGCAGACTCAGCAACAAACACCTCTCTCACTAAACAAGTGCTCTGAAATTTTACCTGTATTTTACCAAACAAAAAGCCTGGAAGCTTTCCTTGATCTATTATTGTCATACCTATTTCCTAACTAAGAAAACTATGAAAGAAGAAGATTAGAAAAAAGCTAAATAAATAATATTGGATAAAGACACATACCGTGAATGTATTTCACTACATTGACACTAAGGCCATGACGCGATATGGTCATTAGTACTTCCCCTGCACTCTTCCTCCAAGGCAGATTATAGGGAGGGCACCACGAGGTTATTGCACTGAATAGAAGCTGGAGGTCATCCTTTTGAGCCAGTTCTTCCGCCGGGGACACAAAACTGCACAATTTTACTAGGATCTAAAATAAGTCATTAAACATCTAGCATTAATACCCTGATCATTGCTGGTTTTGCCCAGACTTTGTAAAAGGCAAAATATTCTTCCATTTAGCATATACATTAAAAAAAGTAATGCGCTGTTTTCCCTTTGCTTCTGTAATTTAAATTGAAGACCACGTTATTCAACACATGGTTATTTCAAGTCCCAGTTCAGTTTAAAATGACCAGCAAAAGATTGGCAGCAGAGTTCAAATCTCTTAGGCTGACACAGCATACTTGTGTGGATACCACATTATTCCATTCTTAGAGAATCTGCCAGTTACCTAATTTACAGGTCTAAATGCTCCAGTGGGGCAGAGGCTCTGCAAAGCAAACTGTTGTATCCCTTCCTAATGCAGGAAAAAGGCTATCGATGGTTTGTCGGCAGAGCAGCATCCATAACATCTTGGCCAAACGAAAAGAGCCAAAACAGCATGGCAGGAAAGGCTACAGCAACAGTGTAGACCTACTTGGATAACTGGCACCTGGATCTGAATTTCCAGGTTATCATAAACAAGACAAAACGCAGCCATGCAACTGAAGTTACTATGCTGTATTCCTTTTCTGCATGTTTTGAGGACATCTAATATCCATTTTGTGCAAGAAAAACTGAGGTTCTCTCTCAGAAAACTGGAGGAAGACTTTGCAAGGCTGTCTGTATCCGAGGAGGAGGTTTGGAAGCTGAAACCTCACCCGTTCCAGCCAGCTCATTTGAGAGCACCCCCTTACAGCCCTTCAAGAGGGACAAAAAAATTGGTGAGCGGTAATGTACTGGGGGGAACCTAAGCAGTACCATTGATCATTCATTAACTCTGCTAACTGAAACACAGCAAAGCAATTTCTGAAAGATAGCACATCATGATTTCTGCTTTGGAAGACAGCCTGTAGTACTAAGACAAAATAAGTCAGATGGGTACATTTTCATATAGTGACTGTTACTGGGCAGACATTGTGGATAGTAATTGGGGGAATAAGGCTCATCTTTATCACTATAGTGTACCAAAATGCCTCTCAAATGTTATACTTACACATCTTAGCATTGCCTTCAAAGCCCTGAAGGATGTTATTGCTGGTAGACCCCTGTGGTTTTGCATACATGGCTATGATAGTCCTACACCGATGCATCCAATTTGCACGTGGAAACTGTTAGTATGACCACTGACTCTTTCTAACAGTAACTGTCAGCACCTTCCTAAAAGTTTCATCAGGAGAACGTATGGGAATTACTTTGCAAGATCTCCAACTGAAACTTCAGAAAGCAGGAGGACGTCAGAGAGTCCCTGGTCTCCCTGGGAAATCTGGGGGATAATTGTAATAGTAACTGCAAGCTCAGATGGTTCCCATATTTAAATTATTTGTTTTCATATTCATGGTTTATTTCTATAATTAAAGGGAAAATAGCATATGTTAAATTACTTCAAAGATTACTATCAATTCTAATGTTTTTTACTATGTCTGTTTCAATCAGTAACGGCCAAAGATACCAAAGACTAGGACCAGTTAGATTAAAACAGAATAATAGTCGACACGATGCTCCTTTTAAGCAGCTGCATAGAAGAGTTGCATGCATTTTTGTGGAGAAGATATTTGCCAAGGGCAAAAACCACAGGGGGACTGGAAATTTAACCTCAACTGTGCTTGCAGGAACATCTTACTCTTAGCCATCAGTTTGTGAAGAATCAAGGAAGAGCAAAACCTGGTTCAAGTGAGGTTTCTGGACTTTTCTCACATGAAGCGTTTCCATTTCTCTTGCAAATTCCATGACCTATTTTACCTTTCTTACCTGTACAAAGACTTTCTGTAGTAGCGCTCGGCGCTCTGCGAGAGGTAGTTCATTCTGTGCTCCTCCAACTACCTCAGGCACATGTGGAAGGTCAAAAAACAGATATAGACATTTAACAAGTGTGGAAGGCACTGACATTGTAGTCATGCAGTCCACAGTTTTCTGGGGAAAAAGAAAACAGCAAAAAAACAGTTCAGCATAATACTATATTCAAAAAGTCACGTTCCTATAGCGCAGTTGACTCAAATACTGTTTTTTTCCTTTGTCACATTTTTGGTGAGGTGTCCACAAAGCAGTACACATTCACCATCTATTCCTGGATGCCTACCTAAACAGTAACTTTAAAAATAGGATCATAATTTATTTACATGACAACAGCAACTAACAGCCACAGTTCAGAGCAGTCACTGCACAGGACAGAAACAAAAGCTGGCAGTCTCTGCCAACAGAAGCTTAACAAGTTAATTACAAGACCTTCAACCAAGCCTTCATTAGCTATCTATTCTTTATAGCAGTAGAAATGGGAGTGGGAGAGGACTACTCAATTTATACTTTCACTTGGCAAGAAGGTATAAGCAGGCATAAGAAGCAAGGTAGTAGAAAGCACGAAAGCATCAGTGGGAAGAAAAGACAAATTGGGGCGGAGGCTAGTGACATACTAAACACAGATAAGATGATGTGCTGAATTATAAAGGCAGATTAGAGCAGAAAGAACAAACCACGCAGCTGTCCAGTACATTACTGGATATTGGCTCCCTGATGGAAGGCAGCACCAAAAGCAGAGGCAGTAAAGATTCATGATATCACCCACTCATCACTGCTGTTGGCTTCTCTTTTCACAACTGCTGTTGCCCTCCTTGAACAGGGAGCCCAAGTTCAACTGATTTAGGTGCTGTATGTGTGTGCATGTCATGGAGCACTAAGCAGCAGCATGCAAGACAAGCCTTTGGGGAACAATGAAAGTTGCGTGCATAATTCAAAAGAACATTATAAATTAAAGTTCCAAAACGATGTTTTTTTTTTTAGGCAACTGAAACCATAAGGAGCTAAAGCAGAAGTTCTGTGGCAGCATAACAGAAAAACAATTTTAACACAAAAAGCAGAATATAGTTACATCTTTTAGTAAGTGTTCATGAAGCTCATTATTTTATTGCTTTTGTCTCTCCCACCCCAGAATTTATTTTTAGTCTTGCTGTTCAAGACTAACCTGTCCTGATGAAGCTAGTAAATTGATTGTGGTGAGCAGCATCCAACCTCTACTTGCTTCTTCACTTTGATTGACCTCCAGAAACTGGACTATGGCACGACTTGCAGCCTCTGTAGTGGAACAGTAAAAAAAAAAAAAAAATGCAGTAAGAATTCAATCTGACACTCTACAGAAGGAAACATGTCCTCTCAGCAGTCCTGAGTGCTGAGCATGAATTTACCTCTGCAGCACTACTTGAAAAAGTAGGCTTAGGCCTACACTCTCCAGACATACATTCCAGTCTTCCACACGCACTTGGCTTTGACACTAGCAAGGCTGCAAGAAGTACTTTTTAAGGTCATGCATCATCCTTTAAACCAGCAGACAGATTTCAGTAACATGAAGCAACTTTTGTTTGAGTATTTTGGCTTTATCAAATACAACGTACTCTTTTCCACAGACATGAAGTCACCATCACTTAGTGGTCTCAGTGGGAAAAGATGATATTCAATCCTGAAAAAGTGCACTGCACTGAAACAACACTATGGAGGATAACGGGAAAAGACTGGAAGGAAGGAGAGGTGCAGAAAGACAAAAAGAATAAAAAACAGGAACAAAAAGTAAAATTAAGACTAAGATCAGCAATTACCACATCCCTGTTCTAGATTTTTTTGAAAATGAAAATGCTAACAACTTATGGCTAATTCTTATGATCCGGGGACCACTTCTGGAATCAGATGCTACTCTATATCAGTCAGAGCCAAAGATAAACATTCAACCTAATAAACAAGTTATCAGCCTCAATAAATAAATCAACAGAAAATGTAATCATATTTCACTGCTGTCTGAATACACTTATTTAAGAAATCTATAACGCCAGTCATGATGACTGTCCATTACCCTTAAGGGAAATCGAAAGCCATTTTTCATTAATAACTGCATATCAATCATCTTCAGTGCTTTTAATGTCAAAGTAGGTGAAAAGGAAGGTGCATAATATCGTTTTAAAAAGGAATTACAAAAGAATTACTAACAGAGGAATAAATCAGCAGCTGAAGAGGAATCCAATTTTAACCTTGGTTTGTTTACTTCATCTGCTGTCAAGATTCCCCAGCACATACCTGTGACCGAGTTTGTTCTAAAGTAAACACATTTTATATGGCAAAGTACTTATCAAACTTCTAGCGTTGACTACACTGAAAAAATAATTTTCTGGAGCACCAGACTGTACGCTGAGCCGGACTAGTAAACCTATGAAGCAGATGATCCTAGATGTCTACAGTTGTTTGCTTTACATTCCTAACATTAACTTTTCCCAAGAGAGACTACCACCATACCGAGCCAAAGCCACCAGCCACAATGTGTACTGGTGAACCAACGTAACAAAAATCAAGGTGTAAAGAAACACTTTTATCAACAGGAGGACAGCTAGCAGATGAGGAGTAGTGATTACCCCACTCCGCACAACGCTCATTAGATCACATGTGGAATGCTGAGTCCAGTTTCAGTCCCAAACCAATACAGGGAAGACAACGATCAACAGCAGTTCAGCTGAGGGCCACCGAGATGTTTGGAGGCTGGAGCAACAACCCTGTGAGGAAACGCTGAGGAACCAGGGCTGGCTCAGCTGAGAGGGGGGACAGCCTCAGGGGCACCAAATAGCACTTTCAGTGCCCATGGCAAGGGGAGCTACTGAAGTCAGAGCAGGGCTCTTCACAGCACTACATGGCTGGAGGGCGAGACACAACAACAAAGAGAGGTTCAGACTGCATATAAGGAGAAATTTCCCCCCACCTGGATGACAAAGATGCACTGAAATGCAGCCCAGAGAGGCTGTGTTGTCTCCAGCCTTGGAGGTTTTCAAGAGATGACAGGATTGAGCCCTGTAAAACCTGGTCCCATCTCACAGTTGGTTTACTGTGAGCAGGGGGTCAGACAAGAGACCTCTCATTCTATGATTTTCTCTCACACAGAAAAAGATCTATTTGATGTCTCACTCAGCAGGATTTCATGTCACCCATGCTGATGTTAGTTTCATTCCCTTGCAGTGCAAAGAGGATGTATTTTTCCCTAAAGCCCAGAAACCCTTTTACAGGCATAATCCTAAAAAAAAAGATAGAGACAGATTTAAGGTAAAAATCCAGATTTGGTTCACTTGTGTAATAGCTATTTTCCCATGTTTTGTTTTGCAGCCTTATTCCCGTAACAGGTTTTTGTACAAACCACTGGCTTTTCCAATTCTGGCGCTGAAGTACATGCACCTACCAAAACCCTCCATGAGACTGACTGAGATAAAACAAAGCCTTAAATACCGAGGTGAAAGGTAAGGCAATTTTTAAAACTCACACAAATGCAGACATGCAGCAACTTCCCAGCATGCTGACCTGAAGTACCCGGTTGGCACTTTGTTTCCCAAAACCATTGGTGCAAAACACTGGCCAAATAGTTGGATGTATGAGCAGACCAACTTCGAAAGCACAACAGCCATGCCACAGCCATTGTTCCTACACTAGAGGCACATGCAAAATGCCAGAATTCCTGGCAAAAGCTGCTTTCCTAAATTCTGAGTGTCTAAAGCATGTGCTGCTTCTACAATGACAGTGCCCCACCAGCCCAGTGTTAGGTGCCATTTAGTAGGCCCATTCTCTTTCTATCTGACCAAGACAGAGCTGGGAAATCAGTCTCTGACTGTACGCAGGTATAACTGGTACCAAACAGGGTGTGGGCAGCCTCTTTTGGGCATAGCCTCCAAAATCCACCTGTGGAACAGGGGCTCTCGTAGTCATCTTTGAAAGTGAGACTCAAGGGTTAAGTATACGCTTCTGAAAAAGTTGTCATGCTGCTTGCATCCTAAATGGCATAGCAGTTGAACACTATAAATAGCAGTTTCAAAACTGTCAGTCTTAATTAAGCACTACCTAAAACACAGACAGCATTTAAAGTGCAGGAAGAAGTTCTCTTGTCATCTGCTCTAAGCAAATTTGATAGCACTATCATTTAAGATTCATTTCTATCATCAGCACTAATCTTAATTTATTTCTTGTACCATTTCCCTGGTTTTGAAGTGCTCAAGTCATCTTTTTAATATAATATTCTCTATGTGCCCCACCCAGATGTCCTTAGCCCTTCAACTTCAGCAGAACAAACCACTAAATCTAGGATTGGAATGTGCCAGCTAGTAAAAATGGTAAAAGAGCAAAGAGAAAAACCTATAAAATAAAACGTAAGCGTACATACCTTGACAACTGTGCAAGTACGTACGGATAAGTATGACCACGATTACACACACTAGTCAGATTTTTCAGTATGGATTCAGTATATATGGGATAGAGGCTTGGTAGAATAAAACACCAGAACTTGCTTCATACATAAGAGATGACACAGGTGCTTTGCATCCTTGACTTCAGAAAAGCAGCAGATGTAAAGCAATGGGATTAGACCCATTCAGGTTGCTAGCAAAAAGCAGCACCACATTACAAACGATGTTATTGCCCATAGCAATAGGACTAGGGACAAATTCAGTACACAGTGGTTTTAGTTAGATGTTCTAGTACCATAAACAACATATAATAATGTCATCAGACTTTTGTATAGCTTATTCTTATCCTGGAGTGGAACATTAGTGAAAAAATACCTGTGCGTATGCCAAAGGGGGAGGCGGGGAAGCAGGAAGTGGGTGTGTCAGGAGGGTGGTGGGGAGCAAGCTCAGGGACCCCTTCTCTAATCTAGCCTGCAAGAAGTCTCTACTACTTCTCATAGGAAATGCCTGGAAACACAGTCTCTAGTCGTTAAACCTAAGGTTTAAATACTAGATTAAAATTCTTTAACCTAGAGTTAAACAATACAAACTGTTCCAACTGCCTAGACAGTAAGAGAGAAGTATCAACCCAAACAAAAAAGGGATGGCAAAAAGTCTTCCTTCAATCATCAGGAACAGTGCAGTGCTGTCGTCACAAACCACAGATATGAAGTGGCTGTTGCCTTTGCAGCATGCAGAAACAGAGGGCTGCTCATCCACAGATAAACAACTCAAACTGTGCCAGCATTTAGCCTCACTATCCCAGCCAATAAAAGAACGGGCTTTCTAGGATCTCTTGGAAAGGCGCTATATTGCACTACACTTGCCTTACATAAGATCTGGTAAAGAGCATCAAAAATAACTTGAAGGTTAACCAAAAGTAACAAGATACAACAGCCGTTGTTCAGAACTGGCTCCTGATGAGTAGCTGATAGGACACCATTTCCCTTTCAGAGTGATTTCAATAAATTCAAAACAGAATCACCTTGTAAGGCAAAGTCACCCACAGGACACAGAAAAATATACATATAATGAAAAAAACGAGGCACATGTGGTCACAGCATGTGAGATTGCTTCCAGTATACTCTCTTCTCAAAAGAAGTTAACTAACATACAAAAAAAGTCTGAAAGCAGCCCCTAAGTCCACTTGTTTTAGCAAGAAAGATGCTCAGATCTTCAAAGAGAAGCTGACACTACAAGTGACACTACCAGGAAAACTTCAGACTTCATTATGGGACGAGCACAAAAGGCTACTTATTAGTAGAAGATAAGAAACTTACTGTAACTTACCCAAAAAGTGAGATGTACTTGAATAAATAACACTAACTCTTGTGTATTTAAGACAAACATAAAATTAGTTCTGCTGATGTGACAGATGTAAACTGCAGTAAAAATTTACAATAGGAGTTTGCAGATCAATGGAATTTTAAAAAGAATAAAGATAGGCACTGTCAGAGGCCAAATACAAACCCCTGATGTGGTTTTCTGCAATGGTTAAACATTATGACGATAAATGTTTATCAATTTGGTCTCCGAAAGTGGTTTGAAGTTGAGATAATGACAGTCTTTCAGCAGATCTGTTCGAAAAACACCTAAAGATGTTAAAAGCATTTTCAATGATGAAAGAGTTTGAGTAAATCAATGATATTAAGAGGAAGAGAAAGAAAGGGAAGGAGGAAAAAAAAAAATCAATCAAACAAAAAACCACCCAAAAAAACCAAACCACCAAGGGTTTCAAAGGGTGTAAACAGTTACCCAAAGTGTTGTTTCTGGAGGTAGGAGAGATTAGCCAAACAGTCTAGAGGTATGGTAAAAATAAATTTAGCATTAAATAGTAAATACTGAGACAAATAAATACAGAGAATGTTGCAAATATGGAAATAGTGACTGAAATATGGTAATATTGACTGAAATCAATGATGCAAGACAACTAAATTGAATTCAAAAGGTACATAAAAGAGTGATGTACACAGACCAGCACACATGAAATCATAAAAAATTAAACCAAAACAAAAAAAAAAACCACAAAACAAAAACACCCCAAACTTTTGGAACTGACCTTGAAAGAAGGTTAAAATGTTCCAGCCCTGTGATGAACCCTTTCACTTTCTCATTCTTCTATTTTCTACTCTTCTGCTCAGGTTTCATGAATTGTCCCCACAACCGCTTATTCACATTCTGACTGTGGAAGGACCTTCCCAATTGCAGGACTGCCTATCACTAAAGGAATCATTCTGAACCTCCCTGTGATATCAAGTGTTTATATATCCTAATGCACTAAATAATGCAAGCTGTCAGGATGTTGTTTGATATGGCTGAGATGCAGATAACATAGGACTGAGTTAGAAACCAATTTTAGTAAACCTGGAATAACTGCTACAAGGTACCAAATCACAGGTTTGCACAGCCTCAACTGCTGAAATATGAAAAACCGTTATAGTGAAAGAGAAAGGTGTACTCTGTACTTGCCCTGTTTCTTGCTTTCTGTTTATTAGTGACCCCAGCTGGGAACCCACTGCTCGGTTATGTGAATTCACTGTTTGATCCGGGGAGGACAGCTTTATCTGCTTACCTTTAAGTGTGCAACATGGAACTATTCAGTAGTTGGGATTTCTCATGTACAAGGTACAAGTACTCACTGAAACGATAAACCAAAAGATCCCAATCTATTCAGCTCATGGCACCTATGGTACAGGGGGAGAAGCTCTCCCGCCTACCTGCACACCAGCAACCTCCACACAGGCTGGGGTACCACACTCCATTGTGCATCAGCTCGGCTAGGCACCTTGAAACGGTACAAAAGTCCCACTGTCCATACCAGACAGATCGCCTAAACTAATCTTCCCTGCCATATGCTTATCTTTGCACTGGGTCTAAAATATGATGATATGCCAAACACTCTAGGACATGCTGTCGGAATATTTGCAAAAATCACAGAGAAACCAATTGCATCCAGGGTGTCTTTTGAAAAATACATGAAGTAAAAGTGTTGCTTTCCCTCCAGCATCAGTAGCCGAAGTAGCCACATTTATTCTACCAAGATTCCAGCTCTCCCTGTCCCTTTTTTAAGAAGTCTATTTCAGCCCTTCGCCAGATGCACTTGCTCCCAAAAGAAAGGTTCATTTCAGAACCGAGACTAAGCAAGAAATAGATGTTTGAACATATATTTTAGCATAGCACTTTTTTTTTTATCAATTCAGACATGAAATTGGATTTATTTGTGGAAAATTTGGCAGCTAACAACCTCAAGTATATAGAACTATCTCAACCATGACCTCACCATCTTCTGAAACAGACTAGATACCCCAGGGCAAGGGAAACCATGCACTAAGCCTCACTGATATGGTTACTGTTGTCACCTGCAAGTTATCACTGTTGTACAGCAAAGACTCAAACGTACAAGATAATTTAACTCAATTTTAACTGCTTGCTTTTCTTACTCCAAGGTTACATCCATACTAGAGAAACAAGACAGTCAAAACTGTAGTTGAACACATAACTACAATGGCAATGTTCAGAGACTACTTAAGATAGGGTGCTGGCACAGTTATGACTGAATCACGAAACACTGTTCTGAGAAAACTACTACAGTCTGCCAAGAATAACTGAGATACGCCTCCACAATGGCGGGCATTACTCACACAGCTATTAGCATAAATATTCAAAGGCCTGATGAAAAAAATTGTCCCGTGCTCTGTTATGAGATGGAGGAAAGAGAGAAGGGAAAAAAACCCCAAACAACCAAAACCACCAACCACCCAAACAAAAAACAAGTAAGATTTCAACATACCACATTCCCAACTGTAAAATACTGCCAACAATTTAGCTCTTTATAGATAGAAAGCATGTTCTTGTAAATTTCTTCCCTTTTGTTAACTATCTAAAGTTGACTTTTTGATAACATCTATATGGAAAGCCTGTCTCTAAAACAAGCTCAGCAATTTTGTTGACTTAAATGGAGTGCTTCACACCATCAGGAATTTGCACTTGGATATTACCAGAGACATTTCCTGCATATAGTTGTTACTGAAAATTTTCACTCTTAAAAACATGCTAGGAGATATATAATTACCTATTAATAGCTATTAAGATATACTGTATCTTTTTGTTTGGGACACAAAAAGAATGGAAGTTTAAAAAAAAATGCAAAAGCCTTTACAGTCCATAGACACAATATTATGTTTTTAACATAAAGTGTATTCTAAAAAGCCAAGAATTGCTATTAGTTTTTTCAGTATCGCACAAAATGCATATATAGCTCTAACAGTTTAACACAGAAGTCTGCAAACTATGAGTTTTAACAGCTTGTTAACTGGTCATTTCTAGAGACCAAATCGCAACTCCCTGGTACTTCCAAGAGTCACAACACAATTGCTGAACACAGACCTCTCAGGCCTTCTTATTGAAGTCTGAAAAGGGTTTACTGACCGAAGTAACAGCAATTTTGATAACAGAGGAAAAATGACTGCTTTCTGTTTTAATAAAAACAGTGGTACTCATTAAAGCTTAGAAGAGTACCAAGCTGTCTTTTAAGTCGTTGTAGTTAAGTTTCCAAGTGAGGTAGAAAATAAGAAAACCTCCAAAAACCAAAAGCAACAACAACAAAATCTACCTCCGACTTGTGAGGTTTCAAGGATGACAACTGGATTGTCTTGGAGCAACAAGCAGAAGTATGACTTAAGTAATAAACACACAAAAATGGCCATTCTTAGCAGAATCCAACTGACTAGCAGGCATAACAGATGTTCCCCAGAAAAAAAGGTCAAACAGACACCACCATTCTGCCAGCGTGACTGTTGGACATTCATTTCCCCTAAATACCCAAAGAAAAGACATTTTGCGCATGTTTATCCATAGAGAACAGGTTTTGTCTACGATATCTGTTTAGCCATCTGGAATGTTTCACTGTTAGTCACTCTACTTAAAATGGAAAGAAATTGTAATTGGCACAGTTTGTGACTCCTGACTTCATGCATAATAATTTGCACAGCCTTTTCCTGCCTGCTATTTCCTTATTTACCACCAAATCCAAACTAAGAAGCCAGCATGGGTCTTAAAATTATCTAGACAAAAACTTGGTATTTCTCAGAAGCACTCCTCTTCAGAAGAAGAAATCAAAGAGGAAACTTAATGAAACATGCCTTCTTGATGCACTGTCCTTAGTTACGCAACTCCCAATATATGGTCATGTTCTGACACATTCAGGGTTCAACAGACCCAAGTTTCCCCCAACACTTAATTAAGCGAGCAAAAGAGGGGTCTACTATCACATTTCTAGGGCTGGCGGTGTTGGTCCTAATGTGGGACTCACTGTACTTTCACATCTTATTAGCTTCCAGGCCAACAGCTAATTTAAAATGCATGGGTTTGGAATGTTAACATATCTGAGGGACAAAACACACCACCTTCAGGGAAGATACAGCAGCTGTCCACATGCAGGTTCTTGGTCTCCTTCTACTACTAGGTGATGCAACTTAGCTTACTCCTTTCTCTTTGATGTGTTGTCAAGTTTGCAGAAATCAGCGTTCTCCGTAACCTCGGGAAGAAAACCCTAGCCACCTCCTCTCTCAGCCCAAAGAAATGGAAGACAATGCCTTTTCGCTACAAAGACTTCAATTTCTGAGCCTGCACAGTTGCTGTGGATGGCAGCTCATGGTATTCTGACTGATCTGAAATTCATGATGCACATTTCAGAAAGCCCAAACCTGTGCCCTGCGCAATACCTGTGGACTTATTTGATGCTCTCCGTCGAATTTCAGTCACCATCAGTCGTGACACTTGAGTAGTAAACTGCAGCAGGTCAGAAAATTTTTCTGTCATTGTACTTGGAGGAGCATTTCCAAACACCTAAAACAAGAGAAAAATGGATGCATCAAAGAGTCATTCAGTTTACAAGGATCACTACAAACTACCACCTTCCTTTGTGAAGGAGTATTCCTGTGGAGATTACAAGTTTTTGTTTTCCTGCTGCACTATTCATCACTGTACTGGCTTTCACAACACATGCATTCAGGGAGGTAAAATGTGATGAATGAAGGGGAAAAAGGGAACCACAAGATTTCCTGCAAGATGAAAACCCTGCAGAGCCCCAAGAGACTGAGATTGCACATAATGAAGTAAAGACTACATACCAGAGCAAATGCTCCAACAGGAGTTCTGTTTTTTAGAGCAACTCCTTTACTATCTGCTGGACCTAAACATCCCACAGCAGTAAACTGCATGTACAGAACAATGTGTGTAAAATCTTCTAGAGGGGACTAAGAAGGAGAACTGCCCTGTTAAGTCTTCCCTTGATAAACCTCCCACGTTGCTGGCATCCCAAGGCCTTACTCTCTTCTCTTGAGATCCTCCTGAACCTAACAGCAGTAGTTACTAGGGAATTTTTTTATAAATTGTCACTTTATTCTAGGAACTTATTCTTCATGATTAATTTGGTTATTAAATCCTTTATTGACTCACATTTAACAGGGAAAAATACATTAACTCTGTGGTACTGCACTAAGCTGTGGAACACACCACTATCTCAAAATGGATTAGCTAGTTGTTGAAGTAATTTACTTTGTCATTCAAGACTGCACACAAAAAGGCGTCTCCATCCACACTGCTGATGTAAACCTTGCACTGAAACGGTCACAGTAAAACCATGATATTCATTATCTAACACAGCATGCAATCCAAATTCTGATACACGTCAGGGCTGAAAAAAAAGAATAACCTGCTGAACACCTGAACAGCCTCAATACTTCTTTGCTTGTTTACATTTTTCTCCCTCATGGCTATATACATAACTTGCAGGAGTGTCACCAATGAGCCAGGAAGTATAACAGATTACAGTATTTTTCTAATAAAACTTTAGTTCAACATGTTCTATTTGCCTCCCAGAAAGAGGATGTGATCTACAGCAGTACAATTGATTTGGACTCAACAGCTGCTTCACCCTTGTCTCCTTTCCCTGGGTGACCCAGTTACACTATTACAGCTGAGCTGCTGACATACTTGACTGAGGTGACTCTTAAGTCTAGGGACATCCAGTGAAATCCACAATATTACAGCCAACAGGGTTGCACAATAACTGTGGTGCCAACTTACCTTGGAACTCCACAGTTACTGAAGAAAACTTAAAAGGCAGAAGACAGAATAACCTTTGTCTAAGTTTGACTTCTTGCTCCTCTTAGTATCAATTGCTCTGGCACATTACAGAACAGCCAAAAATATTTTTTATGCCTACTCGCACTGCAGAGTCATGATGAAACAGAGCCAGAAATACAACATTGAAATTGAACACTCAGTTTCCTCACAATAAAAATATTTTTCACCAGAAACTTAAGCATTTCTCATACAGGAAATTTCAACTGCCATTATCAATAAAGAAAGCAACCAGGAATCCAGCCATTACAGGCAGACGACTGTTTTTGACAGACCAAGAAAACACCCTTCATCTGGATTACAGAGCAACATTCCCAGTACAGACAATCCAAATTTCCCTAAACTTTTCACAAGACCTCCTATTGCAGTTGTCTGGATCAGCTCTCAGTTCACCCAAGAGCCTCCACAAGACTATACGAAGGGAAGAAGGCCTTGAGGCTTACATGTTCACTGGTACAAGCTAAGCAAGATTATCTAGACTGGAATGCACATTGGCAGAGCATCTTGCCATCATTAACTGTTTAAAGCTCCTTCACTCAGACCAAGGAAAGAGGAAAAACTAATAGCCGTGTTACCTGTCCTGAGCTTGCCTAGAGCTGTCAGCAGATCCCAGGAAATGCAGCAAGCTCAAAGTTGACTGAGGTGAACTGTTTTTTAATTAGTTGCACCATAACCAAGTACGCACTATGTAGAACAAGCATCTGCATTGGATATTGATACACTCTTTGACTAATGGTGGTAGTAAAAACCAGGAATAGGATATGAAACATTTTACTGATAAATCATCTTTTCAATAAGGAAAAGCAAGGCTCTTTCAAGAAAATGTAAACAATGTACCACTTATTCAAAACTAGCCTCTTCATCATTCTGTGCACTTTTTTCATATACTGCGAAAGCATTACCACTGTGCCAGTAGAGCAATGCTTCCACGAATGCGCTGAACTCTAAAAGGAGCCTTTTGAGTACTCTTCCACAGGGCCAATCTTTTGTTAATTATGCACCAATTTAGCTTTTCATTACTATGTGATTCATCATTTCATAAGCCTCCCTGAACAATGAGGAAACAGAAATGGTCTGTAAACCCATTCATTACCAGAACCAGCGAGATGGTTTAAACTACAGCATGTTTGAGACATGCTGTATTTATAAACCAAAGTTAAGAATGCTTTAGGTCCTCTGGATTTACTGAAGAACAATCTTCAAATATCAGGAAGAAAATGGAACTGCATTTCACACAAAACTTCAGATAACTCTGAAGAGAAAAAAACAACAAAAAAAAAAAAACAAACCCACCCTCATACATGGTTAAGCAAGAAAGCCTCAAAAGAGCTCCTGGATACACTGATTATTTAACTGGTTGCCTGTTGCTGGCCACTTGGATGCCTATGGGAAGCAGACTTACTTTCCTCACTCTAGACCTCTGCATTCAGTAAAAATCACGCTTCTTCCTGGATTACACACCCCACCCCACCCCCAGACAAACTAACTCTCCCCCTCCTGCCCTCTGCTTCCAGTCAAACACATGCAGCTCCCACTTCCAGCAGTTCACTACTCTGTACAAGAGACATTCTGAAGTACAAATCAAGGCGTGGTACAGAAGCCTTGATCAGAGCGCCACAATTTATTTGGGTTTTCTGCTCCTAACACAGACATCCCAATCTTGTAATAGATAACATTTCTATGGTACACCATCATGGACTTCACTAAGGCAGTAACCAAAAAGTACTCAGTCTCACTTAAACCTCTTCAACAGAATACAGGTAACTATGTAAAGTAACAGAGGGATTCAGTCTGAATTTGAATCAAGTTATTAACTGATAACTTAAAACATTTGCAGCCAAGGGCTATGTTTAAGAAACAAGACATTTTTTAAAAAGGAACTTCTAGCTATGTTTGTGTTTTCTGTCAGCAAAAGTAGGTCTCAGAGTAAAGTCATCTCAGAATTTAGAATGAACCAAGATTTACCATATCTCCCACTGAAAATCTCATATAAGGCCCTTCAGAAAACAAAATATTTCTCCTGTTCTATTTTTTATTCCAATCAATTTCAGGGTTTGTCTTACTCTGACTCACAGATTTAGTTAGCCAGCAGGACTGTTCCAAAACAAGCTGTACCACAGACGGTTGACACTCCAGAAGACAGAAAACTAGATAACCCAAGGAAGCCACAGCAGGGTCTACACTTAAGCGTCAAAGGAAGGTGGTGGTATTAAGCAAGAACCTAAAAGGTAAACTGTGGAAGTAGAAATAAATAGATGACATCACAATTGCCCTGCCTCTTGAATGCAGGAAGACAAGAACATATCTACACGAAATGCAAGGAAAAAAGTCCCCCGTCTCATTCCAGGACAGATGAGACCTGACAGACCAAGAGAAAACAGTTTTGTTTGAGCTATACTAACAGTTCGTTGATGACTGACAATGGTTATCAAGGACTGCAAGAAAGGAAGTGGAAGAGCACAAGCAATACATGCTTCCCTCAATGTGCCAGACTACAATCCAGATTTTACAGAGGTTGGAAACTGAAATGACAACATCTGGCAACAGCCTGTATTTGTGGAAAGAAGGACAACTCCAAGAAGGTCACAGATTAAAAACAGCCAGAGTTTGAGGATAGTGATGTTAAAACCAAACAAGGCAACAAGAGGGAAGAGGAACAGAAACAACCGTAGGTAGGATCCAAAAGCAAAACACTCGACAAGCACAGAATGTGTGTCTTTAGCATCAAGTTCACCTCAGTAAAGAAGAGAACAAAAGAGACTAGCATTTAGAGAAGGGAAGAGAGACTATCCACAAAATTAGATGGATTCTGTAAAGAACAGAACAGACATGGTGAACCTGAGGAAGGAAAAACCTATGATAAACAAGGGGAATAACTGGGATCTAGGAGAAAAGAGCAGCCAAGATGCATTCATACAGATGGAAATCGCAGAAACCATTTATCTTTTCAAGAAATCTAAATGGTACCTGAGACTAGCTACGCAAGAGCTGATTTTGACAGAGTAAGAAGAAAACTTGGCACTACTGATTCATTTTTCAGAATGCTTCCGCACACGAGCTGAATGAAGGACAGCGAGAGAGAACAAATGGTGCAAAGACATGAGGCAACTACAACTGGGCTTCAACAGAGTGAAGTGGAGGGACCAAGAATTAGGACAAAGACAGCAAGCAGCATACAGGGGGGGAAAAGTGTATTAAAAAAGAAAGGGGGGAAAAGGGAAAAACAACAGATAAATTAAAACTTAACTGTTCTTTTTTATCTCGGATGTCTAATCAAAGTCTAAGGAAAGACTGCTGTACAGAAATAGGACATGCATTGCTGCACGAGTTTTTCTTAATCCCAGATATATCACCAATTGTTATGTCTATAGATACAATGCTACTGCAAGTAACTACCACAAGGGCCAGGAAAAAATTTCTTCACCTGCAGATTACAACTAAGTGCTGAAGCAGCTATAGTGGGTATGTTCTCTTTTTCAGAAGCATCAGCCACCTGTAACCACCAGAGGGAGATTGCTAAGCATAACTGCATCAAAATAACCTTCACAGGCTCAAGCCAAGATTAAGATTCCATTGTGCTAATTTGTAAAAACAAATTAAGAAAATCCATAACTAAAGGGCATACAATCCAAGCAGATAAATTAAAGAGGAAGCAGATGAACTGATCTTTCTTCTCCCAAACTCACACAACAGGTTACCAGTAGAACTAGGAATAAGACCTAGGGCAACAGAATGACATTTAGGGGATCCATCCACTAAAGCATGCTACCTAGTAGACTGGAAAACCTATTAATACTATACCTTGACTAGGATTAATTTTTCTACACAGCATGTAAGCAGTTCAATGTCTAACACCACCATAAACCATACTTTCAACAAAACAACAATCTAAAAAAGAAAAAGATGTGTTGATTTTCCTAACAAGTTCTTGCATTTTAGTTTTTGGATGATTCCAGTTCTCCACAGTCACGTATACAAGCACAAATCCATCACCCAAGAAGAGCTTCAGGAGCAAGGGTTCAGGTCACAGCAGGGGAAGAAAAAAAAAAGAAAAAAAAAAAAAGGAAAGCTAGATCTGTACCTACTGCTCTTTCAAGACCCTAAAACTACCATCAAAGTTATTATTCACAATGAAGTGGTAAAGTAACTGAGTGAAATAAGATCTAACGAGGATTCAGCTCCTATTAATTCCAGTGACAGTTGTCACAGTCCTGCTTCCAAACAAAATCTCAGTGCCTGAGCACAAAGGTGTAGTGAAATATGAATGACACTGTACAAGTGGCCATTACATCTTCCCTAAAGATTGCTTGTTCAAAATCCCCCTTGTCCAAGAAGAGGGATTCAGACTCAATACATAGGAAGAGGGATACAAGGACGATGAGAATATAGAGGATTAATCACAAGAGAAGATTAAAACTGTTCAGCTTGTAGCCTAGCAAAACCAAGTCTGATAGGAGATACTACGATTGTTATCTCTAAATATGCATCAGTACAACAAATGCGAAGAAGGGAGAGAAGTTATTTAGACTCAAGGACAGTGCTGTCACACAAACAAGTGGATATAAACTTGCTACAGGTAGGTTTAGGTTGGAAATCAGATGACTGTAATAGCAAGCTCTGCAGAAAAACTCTGTGACAGTCTATGTGCAGCTGTGGATTGCACTTCAGCAAAAGCGATAATAGAAGGAAATCTCCAACGGCAGGTTTATCCACTAACACAACACTATGTGAGAAGGGGAAAATTGAAAGGATGCCAATGGAAGAAAAGCTGCTGTTGTGCTAGAACCAAAGGTCTTGGGAATACAAAATATGAGCAGTCAGTTCAAATAAAGAGAACACCTCTTGCAGATTCTCTAGCTTACTCTGTTAAACACCGGCAACATCATGTAAAGTTTTTCTTCTTGTTCTTTCTGGGTCATGTGCCGTGGAGGATGACAGAGCTCTGTGAAGAGGCGACGCAGATGCATCAAGCCCAGCGCATTATCCTGGGGGCTACACTCCTCCTGCCGTGGCCGGCCCATGATCCTCTTCACCATATTCATCTTGACTGATTTCTGGAAGCTCCCTTGTATCCTGTTTGGAAAGAACAACAAACTTACTGAGTACAACAGATTGAGGCATTAGTCCATCAAAGCCTTTAAATAGATAGCACCCTCTCTCACAACACGTACCACACTGCAGAGAAGAGTATTAGCTAATTGTATACGCTAGGCATCGACTAGTACGTGCCTGGAGAATTTAAAGCCAACAGCTTGAAACAGGAAAATATCTGATACTCTTCAGCACAAAGCACAACTGACCAGGCTTCGAACAGCCCAAAACTCTTTGGTGCTTTTTATTAGATGATTTTTATGATTCTTTGGTGCACCTTCCACAGCATTTACAGCAGTGTTATCTACATATTGCAAAGTATTCTCAAAATAATTCTAGAATAAAATCAGTACCAGTTATGTATCTAATCAAACAAGACCTTCAAACTGTCTCTGACATTGGCTTTATCACACAGAGACATGGTTTGCCTCACACCTCAGCTGCTGGGTCTGCAGAAGAACACCTCAGTCTTCTGCCCCCCTGAAGCACAAGAAACTTGTTTTGGAATCACAGAATGGTTTGCGTTGGAAGGGACCTTTCATATTTTCCAGTGGATGTCAGGGTGGCTGAAATCCCCTAGCAGAATCAGGGCCTGCAAGTGTGATACTTCCTGTAGTCGAAGTCAGAATGCTTCATCAATGTCTTGCCCTTGATATGCGGTCTGTCGTAAACACCAGCCACAACGTTTCCTTTGGTGGCTTTGTCTCTAATTTTCACCCATAAGCTCTCGATCCATGCATTGCTGTTTTTCAAAAAAAAGCACTGTGTAATCAATCCTTTTTTTAATGTAGAGGACAACACCCCCAACCTTTCCTTCTTTGCCTGTCCCTCTGCACAGTTTCTAGCCATCAATTGCAGGGCTCCAATCATGTGATCAATCCCACCAACTTTCAGTGATACTGGTCAGATGACTGCTTTCCAGCTCCTTCTGGTTGCTACCTGTGCTGCATGCATTGGTATAGAAGCGTTTCAGTTGGACTATCAACTCTCTCACCTTTTTGGTGGAACCTTTTTGTAGGGTAGGGGCACGTTCATCACATGTGGTGAGCACACAAGTGTCCCAGCTCTGAAACCCATCACCCAAGCTCACTAGTTCAAAGCGTAATGCACAAAATCAACCAATCTGCCCCCAAAGATTCTCTTTCCTCTTCTAGGTAGGTGCATCCCATCTCTCCCCAGTAATCTGTATCCGTCACAGAATGTCACATGATCACAGAAGCTAAAGCGCTGATGATGACACCAGCCATGAAGCCAGGTACTGATCTGCATGTTGCGTCAACCTCTGCCTGCACCGCTATCTCTGATCGGCAAGATAAAGTAGAAGACCATTTGGGCGCCTGTCCTCTTCACTCATGCCCCCCAGGGCTTTGAAGCCCTGCTTGATCTTGCCCAGGTTCTGCTTCTACCGTATCATTGGTGCCCACATCCTTTAAAACATCTCACAGATATGATATAGCATCTGTATTTAGCCCTGTATTAGTCTTCAAAACAACATGGACCAAGTCTTCTGAATGTGAGACTGAAGTCTATCAAGCACGACCTTGCACAAGGGTTGAGAGGGTCAGAGCAGACAAATCCCTCAACAGACGTACCGAGTTGGACACTGCGGCGTAAGGGACTGTTCTCACAACTACATTCAAGGAAGGAAAGGAGTAAGGGGGAAATAGAAAAACTGTTTCAGCTCCATACACAAAGTTAAGGAGACCAAAAATTAAATACTCCACAGAACTATAATGCCTACCTCTTGCTGCTTAAAGGCGAAGGTCAGTAACAGCTATAAAAATTGTTCAAGGGTAGAAAATGCCTCACAGCAAGAAACTTAAAGAACTTGATTATTTAAATTAACAAAAAGAGAGGTTACCATGAAAGGTCAATTATTAAAAGAAGTCACGATTCCAAAGGTGCTGTGATTAGAGCAATGGAGGGAAAATACCCATTACCAAAGAACTCAAACCCAGAGATTAAATCGTGAGGAAAGACAGTAGTTGGGTCCTAAGCCACAAAAATAACACCAGCTACAAACAAGGACTACATTTTTAAAACTGACGATGATTAACCACTAATAAGAAGCATTAACAGAAGAAACTTATTCTCTCTCTAACCCAGGAACAAAATACGTTTCTGGAACAGCATTTTACCAACATACAAGAAAAATTAGGAACTGACATTACAAACGTTTTGGTACAATGCAAAAAATCAATTTATGAAACATGAAGTCATCAAAAAGCTAAGTTAACATACAGGCTAGCAACTGTCAGCCCATGCTGGAAATCTGCAGTGGCTTTTCACACTTGAAGAAAAATGAGACAGAACTGGATGTCATCTTTTAGTGTATTATCCCTAAGAAATAACACAGGTACCAGACTTCAAGTTTACATGATTCATGAGTTAAAAATGAAACTGCACAGTTTCTGGCGGTGTTTTCTCCAAAACCCCACACCTTTTCTTTAACTCTTCAGTTTGGGAACTCTTCTTGCTGTAATAACATGTAAAACAACCAAAACACAAAACAGAATACCACATCTGAGCTCAATGAGCCAAAACTTCACTGCCTAAGCAGCAAAGTCTATTTTCTTTTTCATAAAATCTTTTAAAGATAATATTTTAAATTTCTCTTTATAATTCACAAAATGCTGAGAACTCTAAATCCAACACCCAAAATGCACGTTTGTCATGGAATCCACCACTGCTGTAAGACTTCTGCTAGCTCAGCCAACTTTTCTTTTAAATCCCGTTGCTTCATTCAGCCTAAGCACACACATAGAACAAGAACTGGTTCAGACACACAGTTGTAGTTCTAGATCTGACAATTTTCTTATAGTCAGAGAGTCCAAATAAATGCTACACGCTATTTTCCTAGTGTAGCAGGAGCCTACCAAGATGGCTTCTCCAAGATGCAATATATTTACCTCTACTGGGACAGTTTTAACCCAGAGGGATCACAAATGCAGAAAACAATTAAAGCAGTCCTCACTTTCTCAACACAGTCATGGTCCCTCCTGCCTATTCTCCAGTACAATCACATATTCAACCTCAACATAAGAGATGGGGCAGGGAGGCGGGAAGAATGGCTATAACATAGTGTAAATAATATCCAAAATTTTTTTTTTTTTCCTACAGGTAACACAAATTACTACAAAATTTATATATTCCATGGGTGTACTTAATTCAGCTGGAACTCCAAACCCTCAAAAAAAAGCCCAGTCCCAAACCCAACCACACCTAAACACCACAATGCTACAAAATTTCAGATTTCTGTCCCAAAGACACCCCTGCAATGCTCAAGAAAATCTACCTGGAAGACACTGCTGTGGGCATGTCCCTTACTACGAAGCATTCACCTCCTTGATGTTTTTCACAGATACGCAGTCCGTGTTGCACAGTACAAAGTGAAGATGTGGATAGTAACACTGACATTTACACATGGAGATCTTTGCAATACATGCTGCTTTTCTTTGACAATGTTATCTACCCTCTGGATCAGCTTTTTCTAGCAGTATTTTCTGCTCATTCTCAGTCTTCAGAATCTTATGAAGTCTACCGTCAAAGAAAGGGTAGAAAAAAAGATGAGTAGATTTCAAACATGCACAAGGACAGCAAAAATAAAATTGCTGCTCTTGTAAAACACATTGGTGTTTTCTCCTAGTGGTAGAAGTAGAAAAGTCTCCACGCAAAGAGATGCTTCTCCACATGAAGCAAGCAGTAAAGGCACAGCATGAGTGTCCTTACTTAAACAAGCCCTTCGTTTTCTTCCACTGGCTGTCAGATGGCTACACATTTTCACATGAACATAAGCGGAGCTGACCCATTAGAGCAGCTCTGATATAAACCCATTCATCAAGTTCTTCACTTTTCTGTTAAATTTATATGGGAATTCTGCAAGATGAACCCATGGGATTCTCGAGAAGTTTCACTGGAGTTAGGGCAAGCGGTAACTTCTACCCTTTAAAGTAATATTTTAAAGTTTTTTCTACTGTTAGTGGAAGCTGTTGGACAAATGATCATAAATTACATTACATAAAATACCAACAACTTACAAAGCTCAAAGACAGACACTGCAAGAAAAACATAACACACACATATAATCATTAACACAAGTCAGGGTATGATAATGTATGGGTAATACTACTAGAGCTATCAAAACATTTGTGAAGAAAAAAAAGGAGACAGACAGAAGCCGCATGAGACACACTTATTTTCACAATAGCTATTATAGGTCCAAGCTGTGCATCTAGTTCCTAAAGGATGTTATTTAAATAAGCAGCTAGGTAATTATCTGCTTCGTAATTACAGTCACAAGTGTTTCTCCAGGCACTCCATTGGTATTACATCAGCATCTTAGCAGTGAAACAGGAATCAATTTCTTTCTTTGCAGGTTACAGTGGGACACCAGTGCACACCTCCACCCCAATTATCTCAGCAAAATGAAACTTAAGTCTCATTGCTACAATGAATCGCAGAAGTCCATTACGATCAGTAAATTCCACACCTTTTATTTCCTTCCACATTATATCTGTTCTTTCTTTCCTGATTTTAAGATTCTCTATCCATGTAGTTAATGCTAGCATTCCAAAGATGATCATATGCACTATTAAAAAGGGCGGGGGGGTGCCTTCAAAAGAAACAATAAGGAGCTGTTACAGGCTAGATACACATCCATTTGTCCTTAGAACTGAACAGGAATAAATTCTCTTTGTAGGCAAAAACATCAGCAGGAGAGGAAGTCAGGAACACAACTACTTCCTCTCGTTCCCCCCCCACCAAACAAAACCCAGCTACTTACGCACAAAGAAAACCATGCACAAGGAAGCTGTGTTGCTGGAAAGGAAGCCATCAGCTCTCCCTGATGGACCGAACTACCACGCGCTCATTTGGGGAATATCGCCTGGTCCCTGTGGGCACGCTAGAGCAAAGCCAGCATGCTGACTCAGTAATAAGAGCGCCTATTCCTGTACTAAGTTTTCCTCTTGTTAAACAGCAAGTCATCTGGTTAAAACAGGAACTATTTCATTGAGAAATCTTCCCAACAGGAAAACACTACCAACCCCCACTCCAATTTTTGTATTGCAAAGTATTATTAATAAAGGAAGGTGTGCAGACAAGGATTTGCAAGGTCACACTATTACTTCAGGGTTGTGGGTTTTATGAGTTTTTTTTCTTTTGTACTGGAATATTTTAAAACTTATCTCTAGGAACCTTATGTTACCAGCTGTAAGCTTGAACTTCCCTTTTTCCTATGACTGTAAGTGCAGAAGCCAACCTAATGAAATACTGGTTTGTTTCTACAGGTTGAAGTCTCTTTTTCAGTTTAAAAAACTGAAAAATAAGAAGAAAAGAAAAAAGGATTGCTATCCTAATTCAGGTCGTTTTTCCTGTTCTCAGAACTCAAATCAGATGAGAATTTAAAGATACAATTCCTTTGTTACTTGCAACATCAGAAATGCTATTCTTATGCTCAGTGTGACCTTAATGCGTTGACATTGCTGCAAACAAAAATTTCTTAATACTTCAACAAATATTAAGAACTTAACCGGTTAGTGAGAAAGATACAGATATAAAACATGGACTATCAGTCTTCTTTCTACATCCATTTCCCACAAATTATTCATGATAACGACACATAATAGCAAGTGCTGATAGAGTAGATTTCCTGTGGTTTGTACCCTCTTGAAGGTTAATGTTTTATATACAATGAAAAAGAAGGATGACAATTAAATAACAGCGATACTTTTGACCTATGCTGCAGGGATGGAGGAAAGCTGTCTCGTAAAGAATAATAATGCATGGATTTTTTTATTTTGTACTTAAATGAAAATGAACATAAGTTATATCAAATTTTTGCACTCCATTTTGTTCAAAGAAGCCTTTTTTCCTGACTTATTAGTATATAGTTTATGTCTAGAAGATAACCCTATCACTGCATTTTCTAATTCTTTAATTAATAACCACAAAATCTTATTTTCCAAAATTACCTCCAGTACTTTAACAAAATATTTCCAAGCTACAAACATTTCTTCCACCACCTCCAAAACATAAAGCCTGTAAAATAAACTATTAAATCCTGCCACAGCTGAAAACAATATGTAGTACTTCTCCAAACCACAGTTCAAGTTGCATCAATTTTCTTTGCTTCTATTTCTGTAGATGAAAAGCACAGACAACTTTAAGATCTCAAGTGCAGACCCACCATCCATTATGCCCTTGCAACTGAAAAGCCAACTTCATTTTTTAGTGCAATAGCACAGAACAATAGGTACCTAGCATGAAGGACTACCAACACACACGTGGAGGTAAAGGATGTGATTAAAATCATTGTTAATAGATATTTAGGGATGGTGCTCAAAACTCCTGGCTTTATCAAACAGAGAGGAGCTACAAGTCAGTGTTACAGAAAGCAAAGAGACAGTGCGCAAGGAAGCAAGCACGTGTGCCACTTTTTCCTAGCAGGAGCAAAACTGTCCACATAGCATCCAGAATGTGATTTTTGGCTGCATATTGATAAAATTGCTTCTTATATCTTTATTTAGCACACATTAGGATCTGTTACCAGCATGAACACAATTCTCCATACTGCTTTTCTTTAAGCAAGCCTTTAACAAGACTTCAAGATTTCCATTTTCAACTGAGTGATAAACAGATAATCAAGCTAAAGAACTGCAAACACCCACAAAGCAAACTGCCAGAAAGCTCAGATATAGGCTATTTACACTGGTCACACATATTCATTTAAGGTTTCTGCCTTTGCATTTTTTACTCTACATCTTTTTCAAATAAAATGAAAAATGAATTCTCATTTTGCCTTGAACTACCACACACTACCCTGAGAACCAAAAAAATGTAATTTTGCTTTTTGCAGCATTTGAACAGATACATCCACAACTTCTTTAAAAGCAGCTTTTGAAAGAGGTCAAGGAAATGTAATTTTCACATTTCAGAAGCCAAACAGCACATAATAAACACTGCATCAACGTCCAACTACAAGGTGCAGAAAGCCTCATATTTGAGGTACCTATAACAGCATAGAGCATCCTTTGCCTCTTCACGAAACAAGACCAAGAAACATAGTCCATCCCTAAGGCTACGTGAAATCCACATTCAATACTTGAAATCCACATTCAGCTGCTGGGTTCTACACAACTTCATCTGTAAATTTCAATGCAAAGCCTTTAATCACCTCATCTGCATATAAACACAGATCTGATCTCCAAAAACCAGTTTGGATTTGCTAGCCATGAAGGAACACTGAAACTCCATACCTCAAACTGTTCACTCCATGGCACTTCCTTAGGTTGGGAAAAAAAAAAAAAAGGTACTATTTATGCCAGAAGAAGGTTTTAAATAATTTGTGCAAGGTAAAATATATTGCCATTGCTAGGCTGAGGACCAAATAAAACTCTTCATGTATAAAAGAAGCCTTTTTTTCTTTAGGAGATGAGGAATGGTCATTCCAGGGGAAGAAAAAAAAAATAATCTTACTATGTTTCATTAACTCTAATCATCAGTTACAGTAAAGATCAAAGTAATGGCTCTATATAGGTATTACATTAGAGAGACCTGCATCAGCACGTTCAGGTGGTTCGTTCATAGACATTCAAGCTCTGAGAAACTATGCTTGTGCAATCATACCACTACGGTATGTTTCACTCCTTTGACCTGTTCAAATGAGGTCTCAAACTGGCAATCCGGCCTCGACAGCAACAAAGTCTGAAGTAGTTCTGGGCATACAATTCCGCCTCTCCTTCAAGGAGCGCAAAGGACACAATAGTGAAGAGAAATGGGGTAACTGAGGAGACAAAAATGTGTGCAATGCAAAACTCCTGATGGGCAGAAGGAAAGTGCAAGTTGGCTGGAGCACAGGCAAAAAGATAATAACAAAATAGGAGAAATTTGTCCCCTGACATATATTTTTGGAACACTTATTTATAGGAAAATTGTGCCTAATAAGTTAAGTTTCAGACTGAGAGAATGAAAGTTCTGGTTCAATGTTCTCAGTTTCCATACACCACAAACACCGCAGATTACATTTGGAAACTAAAATTTACCAGACTAGTGTTAATCTGGAACGTTGTAACTGGACACTCTTGTAGGTAGGTGTGGATGATCCCCATTCACACCTGCTAGCTGGCAAGACAACAGAAAAGCAAACTCTCATTATCCTGCAAAGGTCAGTAACTGCTATTAACACCTACAACTGAAAAACAGATTGGAGGAAAGCAAGTACTGAAACATCGTTCTGGTTTTGAACATATGCTGGAAGAATCAAAACATCTCAGAAACATTTGCACTTTAGCAAAATCATCTGAAATAGAGGAATTGATAAGATTATTCAGAATCAGAACCTTACAGTGAAAGCTTATAAAACAACCAGTCTATGCAATGTGAAGAAAAGTTTGCTGAATACTATAAGGATAGGTAACAACTAGTTAAAAAAACCAAACCAGAACAGCGGGCTATTTGCTTCCTCAATATTTTTGCAGAGAACATTCTAATTAACAAGTTCTTGGTATGTTCCATGGTAAAATATCTTGAGCATCTCTGAATGCCGTTTTTCTTGAGGTTTTGTGTTTTCAAAAGGTCTGAATAAACTGATTTGCATTAATTGGACAAACAGAATGCCAGTTACAGCCTGTTGGGAATAGAGCAGAACTGAAATTTTACTTTGCCAACCTGAACTGCATGGCAATGACTAAACCACGCTATTCAGCAGATGAAATGCTACTAAGAAGCCCCTGAAAAAAA
>VZSZ01011329.1:93415-124349 GCA_013398815.1 Ibidorhyncha struthersii | reverse complement strand
AACACACACACACACACACACAGGAAAAATAATCTGGGACCTGAAGAGATAAGCCTGTGCTTGGTTGGCATGCAGACATCAATAAAGGCATAGGGGAAAAAACACTGTTCCAGACGGTGGCTCTTGTATTAGCAGTAAACAAGCAAAGTAAAAAAGCCTTCCTAGAAAAGTTATTCTACTAGAATCAAATATGAAACAATGAGCCATTATTACGAATGGGAAACAGTGCTTTGGTCTNAAGGAAACCTTTGAACTTGGAACAGGCTGTCACATCTAAGCAGTAAGGTCATACACTAAACAAGGTAGTCCCAAAGAGCACATTCAGTAATGACAATAGTGAGTCTAAGCACATGTCTGATATTTAGCTAAAAAAGCCACCAGATTTTTTTAAAAGGAGCACGGTATCACTCAAAGTCGATCACTGTTTGTGGTGGTAGTAGTGTTTTTTCTTCCCAACAGCAATCTAAAGCATAAGTTTCCTCCAGCCATGTAAAACCGCCATTTCTACGCCTAAAAGAACAGCATTTCTTCTGCCTTTAGGAAATTTACATATGAAAGAGCAGTAAGTAGAAGCCCATTACCTGCAAAATTTGTCTCCATAGAGCTGCCCTTGTTTCTAACAACCTGGATAAGAAAAACAACAAAAGCACATGCTTGGCTGATGTAATAAAATTCCTCTCTCTGCTACCATCTAGTCAGAAAAAGTGTAACAGAAACAGCAGCATATCAGCGTTAAAATCAGCATTAAACCCTGGGCACAAATGCTTGTTTATTTCTGAAGCAATATGAAGTAAATAAGGTGAATGATCACAACCTCCTTTAAGCTGCATGTTCATAGTATTTCTAAGTGGAAAATAAAACAAAAGAGCCTGAGACCCCATAATTAGCAATTCAGACCAAAGATGTATGGAAGAGCAGTATAAATACTTGCATACACATGACTACTGTCTTTCAAACCATATCGGATCTCTTCCGCCTACCACCGTGTGTTTGCAGCCAACAGAAACTGCTGAACTTGACCCCTCCCTACACATCCCTAAGCAAAGGTCCCTCTAAACACCATAGGGAAGATGAGCACCGCAGATAAATGGCATTTAATGGACTGCTCTTGAACTGACTTTTCTTAGATGAGGTTCCCCTGCATTGAAATTAGGACAGTGCAAAGACATCCACTGAGGTCCACTGGAACCAAGTGCTGCATACCATGCAGCATAGAATCATAGAATCATTTAGGTTGCAAAAGACCTTTAAGATTATCAAGTCCCACAGTAACCCTCACACTGCCATGTCTACCACTAAACCATTATCCTAAATGCCACATCTGCAAGTCTTTGAAAAACTTCCAGGGATGGTGACTCAACCACCCCCTGGGCAGCCTCTTCCAATGCTTGACAACCCTTTCAGGGATGAAATTTTTCCTAATATCCAATCTAAACCTCCCCGGCACAACTTCAGGCCATTTCCTCTTGTCCTGTCACTTGTTCATCGGGAGAAGAGACTGACCCCCAGCTCGCTACAACCTCCTTTCAGGTAGCTGTAGAGAGCGATAAGGTCTCCCCTCAGCCTCCTTTTCTCCAGGCTAAACAACCCCAGTTCCCTCAGATGCTCCTCATAAGAAGTGTGCTCTAGATGCCTCACCAGCTTCGCTGCTCCAGCAGACGCATTGCCACTGGGAAAAACAGTAAAGACTTCTGTGTTTCATGTAACTAAGGAAGTATTTTAAAAATGGGGGGAAAGCACTGTCTTTTCTCCTCACCTTCCCTCTCTTCTGCTCCTGCTCCTCCTCCCCCACCCCCTCTCTGTTGGATGGCAGAAGATCCTCTGGGGATGATAGTCACAAATTGCAGATAAAAAGCAACTCGACCCTTCTCAGTCTCATCTTCAGCCTTTAAACACCACACTGTGCCTTGAGGACTTCAGGCAGAGCTAGACTTCACCTTAGGCTCCCAGCCCCGGCTTTGGAAACAGCCTCCCCGCAGTGCAAATGGGGACACTTCCTCAGGAGCCTCGCACAGTGAAGAGTAAAGACAAAATACTGACTTTCAATCTTTTCTTACAGAAAACAGCTATAGCTCCCCACTACACGCAAGAGACACTGCTGCTCCCAGATGACTGGGTAGAGTCTGTCAAGAGGACTACCAGGCTTGCAGAGGAGGACTGGGACAGAACAAAGGCAGGACACAGCCCTCCTCATTTAGAAATACCCCATCAGAGGCACAAGATTTCTGTCCCCCAGCAGTGAATGTGTCAGATAAGGGACTAAACGGAAAAAAGGAAGGACAAAAAACAACAACAAAAACACCACACACACACAAAAAAAAAAACACCTCACACCAAACAAACCCCAACCCCAAAAAATACAAACACAAACCTACAAAACAGACTAAACCGGCAGACTTTTAAAGCAATGTTAATTACTCAGGTGAATGCATTCTTCCAGTTCTCCCCAGTTCTTCAATCAAGTATTTAGCACTGCTGGAAATTTTTTTCTGGTGTTCACTAGCACACTTTTTACATGACTAGGGTGGGTGTAGATATTTTTGGACATTAAAGTTGGTGTCTCATACAGGGACAAAGCTGCAACATTTTCAAAAATCCATACTTACTTAGCTTAACTTTTCATTGCCAGCAATGGGGTTGGTGTGTGTATGACCTACCATAACTACTTTCAAAGGTATTTTTGTTTTCCTCTCCATTACCCATGTTCTCCTCCTGCTTGGCAATAATGCCAGAAATGAAAGTTATATTTCACAGTGAATAAATGCTTTCTCAACAGAAGTTTATGCAGTATGCTGCAAGATTAAACAGGACTGCTAGAAATCCCCCCCCAAAGTAAGCCGCTCTTATTCAAACAGAAAAAATGAAGCCTTTAGCACTGAGACAGGCAAATTACTATTTAATATGATGGGTTCTTCTCCAACTTTGTTACATTTCCAAGAACATTGTTTAATATAAGTCGATAACATGCTTGCTTCACAGCAAAACTACCACACTTGAGAACAGGCTGTATTTTGAAAACTATGTACATGACAAACTAAAATAAATTATTTTCTGCCTTAGGTGGAATGACAAATGTTATCTACATATTTATCACTTATTCTTGCACAGCCAACATCCTAAACACAGAAAATTATGCATAGTTACATTACTTACATTATTCAAAATATCACTATATTTTGGATAAATCTCAGCTTGTCATTTGGTTAAGTTTCTCTTTATAACAGCAAGTACAACTCCAGAAGAGTCTGACAACAAGAAGTACAACATCACAGAAGCTAGTCATGTAAATAATATTAGTCTCGGGGGGGGGAAGAGGAGTATCATGCAACGAAATATGAGTAGTTTGTATTCATTTAGGTCTCATCCTACCTCGAATTCTTGAAGTTCAGTGCGAGCATCTTAGTTTTCAAATCCTCTCCTTGTAAGATATTACTAAACGGAGATGGCAAGTTCCTCTGCCTACAAGCTACTACCAGCCCATCATTAGTAAACATCCTCCTGGCAGTCAGGCGGACCTCCCGAGCTTTGCACCGCCATCTGTACCAGCGCCCAGGCTGGTTTGATTGTGGAGCACAGCTGGTCCCTCCCGGAGAGCACTGGGATGCAGGAAGGAGAGGAACTGCAAAGCTGAAAGGAAGAGATTCCTCCTCCTGCCTTACAATGCCCAGGCCACAGTAACTGATACAGCTGCTTTACAAAAATAAATCAAAATCACACAAGCAGCAGAACGAGACAAAAAACTGAATGCTCGAGTAAAAAGACATCTGGTCTGCAACATAATCATGGCAAATAAGAATGATGTATCACAGCTTACAAATGAATTTGTAAGACAACATTTTTTCTGCTTTTATCTCATAGAAAAATAAATTTGTTTAAATTTCAGTTACAATAGAACTAATTATTCTGGAAAAATAAAAGGAATACAAGAGACCTTTCTTACCAGAATCTAGATCAGATGCACTGTGGGTTTTCTTAAATTTGGATTTTCTGCCCTTCCCCCCCCGCCCTTTTTTAAGTGTTCACTATTCTAGCTTGCAATGCTATTGTCATGCATAGCACCATACAATATAGAACAGCTGGTTCAGATCAACACCACCAGATGTTTTGTTTCAATAACAACAACAACAACTATTCAGAAGAGGTAGAATTTCCCAAGGAAATCTATTATCAATAGTTATGGTTACTTGCTTGTTATGTGTCACCACTGTACTAGCCCCTTTCTCCAGTAATAACCAAAGGTACAGAAAGCAAGTTAGTATTGAAGCTGCAGCTCTCTGGAAAAAAATCTCCCAGTGCCACAGAAGGATGCCAAAACTAATACAGTGGTCACTGCTTTTTAGCTAAATTTATCCCAGAAAAGAGCCTGAACCTCCACATAGTAAAAAGCACAACTATTTAAGCAAAGTTTATTCCCATTCTCCCCTTGGATTCATCTACAGATACACACAATATACACTAAGGAAACATCCGTCCTTGCTGAAGGAAAAAGCATCATCAATAACAAGAAAAAAAAAAAAGACAGCAGACAGTAATTATATATCATAGGCACTGCAATGTCTGTAGCTGTAAATGACATAACTTACTAGTTATTGATTACGAGTCCTGGCTTCTGCAGCGCATCTGTGAAAGTGTATGGACTCACCTGGACACCCTACAGGGTGCTTGGCCATTTCTGGATGCGAAGAACCTAGGGAAAGAACTTGCTCTCTGCAAGTGAGAAGACATGACTTTTTCCAACTCTATCACTTTTCTCTAGCTTTGTGTCCCTTTTATGCTTTTACAGTAAGCAGTGCGCAGAGTAAGGATAACTATTCTTCTTTATTTTTAATACAAACATGATACAATAAACAGAGTGAAAGCCAGCAATGTGTTGCCAAACAAAAACACATAACAAAATTAGCTAAGTAAATGCTCAATGCTAGGATTTAATTGCAACAATAGTACCACAGCAAAGGTTTCTTCTCTTATACATTCATATATTCCTTTACGTTTTTACCATACATTCCTTTCTTTAATTTGATTTTACTTCTCTGTCAGAATTTGCAGATGTTCCCTCAGGTACACGCTCCAGATTGCTCAATCTGGGAAAAAGGAGTGAGAGAAAGAGTGTGTTTGGGCTTTTTACATCGACTTGCTCGATAATAGCTGAACAAAGACAGCATGCTCTAAAAGCTGAGTAATTTACACACCACTCAGAGGGGTAGCAATATTCAGGTACCAGAAGTAAACGGATTTATTCAAGCACTGTTATGTATTACACAAAATGCATACATTTAGACACACACATTCCCACAATGCATTCAGATAACAACAGGCTTCAGCACAAGAGTGTATCTTGCACACTGAAAAGTAACAGCCTAGTCACAGGGCCAACTTCACTCTTGTTCACCAAGTTCAAGAGATGGATGGCATCATTCAAAAGAATGACCGGTTAATCTCTGACAAATTGCACATAAGCAGCAAAGCCAACTTATTAGTAAAGGATGCAGTTGTGTGTAAGGTAGAGCGCCTTTCACAGTAGCTATACATTCCCTATTAGAGGAAATATTTGTGCAAAGCTTCCATATTAGAGGACTAAATAGAAGTTGTAGTAAGATAACCATCTCCAACACAGAGAAAAGTTTTGTCATCCTGGGCCATGAAGCAAAGCAGAGAGCAATGCCTCTGGCTAGCACTTCTCTCATGCAGNTTTTTTTTTTTTTTTAAAAAAAAGGTAAGCTTTTAGCAACACTGAAGAGTAAACAGTATTTCTAACAAACTCTCGCTGCAATACAGCCAGACAGCAGCCCACTTCTCCATTATTATTTCCTCACTTATAACAATTGCTGCACATCAGTTTTGTCTTATAGCGCTTTGTAAAGTTATTCCTGCATCTACAGGAACATGCCTTTGAGATTTCCCCCAGGCAGCTTTTTGAAGTTCTAATCAAACAAGAGAAAGCTGTAAAACTAGGTTTACTGTGCCTCCAGTTTGTTTCAATTCATGGGACCTAGAGTCTTTCCAAGCCTAAGGCTTGCCTTTCGCAGGTTATCACTTATCAGTAGTAGCTCTTCCAATACCCTCCTATTTGGGACATAAAATGGGGCACTAAACATTCACAGCATTCTTGCTATTCCGGTTACACCACTGGTGCACCAGGTCTCTACTGCTAAGGTGTGTCTATTGTCAACTGAATTTGTAGTTTTGCTAGAAAAAACATTTGCTAGGATACCAAAGAGCAAGAACCATACTCCAAGCCAGGAAAACAGCAGTAGGGATTACAGACTAGAGAGCAGCATCTCCACAGAATTAACCTCAATAGAGATCATTTTTTCCCTCACTATGTTTCACATCCATAAGACACTATGGCATCACCAATAGACAGGAAGGAAGTTTTGGGTATTAATCTATTGCTAGCAAAAACTATTGACCCAGCATGAAATATTGGTGCTTACCTCTAAGGGAGCCAGCAAATTAATCTTTCACAATAACCCAACAACTATGAGAAGTGCATTGTGTATTCAAAAGCACACAACGCGAACAACCACAGGGAGCTTAACATAAAGCAGTATGTCAGGCTTCTCTAACACCATCCCAGACAACAATTATTTCCATGTTTCATATCTTATTCTACAAAAGCTCTTTAAAACTACAATCACTCCTCCCTACTTGCACATTTTCTCTGTGACAGACTAAAGGAACTACTGGAAATAAACATTAGGGCAAAGTCCTACAAGGAAAAAGGCTTGAGGTGCTGAGGGAAGCACGGACAACTCCTCCCCAGCAACCTAGCAAAAAGGATACAGAAGTTATTTTTCCTGCATGTACATCTTCAACAATCCAAACAATAACCCACATCATGAACACCTCAAGCAGTGCTTCTTCCCCCCCACCCCGTCCCTCCATCCTTCCTGAAGCTCCTGAAGGCGACTCAGACAGAAGCATGTGTTTTGGACTGTGCACACAGAAATGCAAAAGGACAAGAGGGGCTGCAGGAGCAGCCTGCTTTTAGAGTCCAGACAAGCTGCCTAACTGGACCTGTTGCTATGCCATTGGTGGAAAGGCAGGGAAGTAGCACTGCTGGAACCCTGCAAGAGCAGCTGCCTACTCTACAGTGCCTAACCCTCTGCTCCCCTCCAGCACAAGAGAAAATTCCTGGGACTTTCCAAGAGTGCTGCTAACCTTTCACATGTGTAACTCAGTGGTGTCTCAAATCCATATACATCACTTTTTAAGGTAACACGCACTTCCATTCAAGTACTAGGTTTCAGTGCTGTAATTTCACTAAAGGATAGAGAAGTAACACAAACAAAAGACTGTTTTGGAAGAGGCCATCCAACTCCGTGAGCTCAATATACTCATGTTATGTGTATTGACTGAGTTACTGTGGTACAACAGATAAAAACTGGATGAGTGAGGTACAACGAACACACACAAACACTTAGCTTACTCCAATTACAAAGTCAAACACCTTAATATAAACCCTTTGTGGTATCCATATTATCTACTCCCAGACTGACATCGTCTGCACATTCTGTAAGTGGATCCTACTCCATCATCTAAATCATGGATGCCATTACTGACAAATCAGGCACAGTAAGCTAGTAAGGAAGCCTACTTTAAATGCCTTTCCAGGTGATCCCAAACTGCTCCACTGAACTATTTTTAACAAATTTTGCTCTTGCAGTACAGTCACTTAAGAAGATCCCATTTTAAAAAAAATCACTACACGTATTGCATTCAAAAGAACATCCTTCAAAACCTTATACACTTCAAGTTGTATCACTTCTATCCCTTCCATCCCTTATGCAGTAATCCAACTAATTTGTCAAGGAAGCAAACTAATCAGCTTGATATAATTTTCTCCCTTACAAATTCATGTTGGTTGGCTGTTTTCCCTTCTCTTATTATCTTCTGTGTGTTTATAAACTGCATCACGACTTTTACTATTATCCATGTAGCTGCAGGTAAGTCATACCACAGCTGGAAAGAAACTCAACATGGGCCCACAGAGAGCCTGACTGAATCAAATATAGCTGGCTCAGGTCTGAAAGGAATATAACCACAGCAGCACTAAACCCAAGCTAATAAGCTCTGCCAGTTCTTGCATGTCCTCAGAACTGGAAGAACAGGATGCATAAAGTGCCAAGGAAGTATGTCCTACATAAGTATCTGAACAGCAGATCGTGACACTAGTAACAGAGTCTTCACAGATTCACAAAACAGTCTGCATTCAATAGTCTGCTTGAAACTAACTGCTTTTACTAAGTCAAAAGGAAGACTAAGGAGAGAGATAAGCCTTTAATCTTTTTTTATTCTCCATAAAGTAGAATATATTTTAAAAACCCCACAAAATCTAAACACAATGAGTTGAGGGGAGCAAGGTATTTTCTATGAATGTAAAAAAAGGCATATTTCTATCAGATGCCCTTATGGGCAGATTTTTTTTTTCTTAATGAATAAAACACTGGAGACTAAAGAAGCAGCGCAGAACTAGAATGAAAGCACTGATGTTGGAATGCAGGATTTCATATGGATGGATGTGTTTTGGGGTTTTGTCTTTCTGTGTGCCTTTATTAAATTAGAGGTGATACCTCCCCTTGAATGCTCTACAACTCAGTTTTATACCAGATAAGACAAAGACGGTGAGAACATATGAATAACTAAAGCTCTCCATAATAAACGGCACCACTTACAAGAATAGTTGTTGAGGTCTATATGCCTCAAAGAGCAATGCCAGCTACCACTTCCTTGTACTAATGGGTCTTTTTCTACTAGGCCACCTCTTCACTTTCTGTGTCTGTGATACGCTGCAGCATTTATTCCACTTTTTTTTCCTTTTTGCACCAAAAGAGTCTATATGTTAAAGGGTGTCCTAGCAAAGCTTAGACTTTACTCTTCAGTAGCCACACCACAGACATCTATACTTTTAAAGTAACGTAACAAAGAATAGAAATCCTTTACCGTAACCAGACAGGTTTAATAGATTTTAACTCAATGGCTCCTATGGAAATTCACTTCTTTGCTTAGGAGTACTTCCACGTGCCTACCTCTACCCCACCTCCCTCTTCCCCACTTCATCAAGTTTTACTTGCTACATTCATTTTTCATCAGCAAAACAGAGTGTTACTGCATTTGATAATTATATGAGCTTTTTTGACTTCACCAGTTAAGAGGAAATCCATCAGGATAAATCCACTTAATCCTCTTTAGCTTTACAAAAAAATATGAAAGTAAACTAGATGGAATATTCTACTTGCAAGAGGAAGGAAGCCTCTTGTAGGCCATAATATTTGTAGCAGGACTACATAGCTATTAGGAAGAACGCTCACAGCAAGCAGTCTACCCAGCTTGTACATAATCCAAAGAAACTAGGATATAAAACCAAAATACAAGTCACTCGAGGCAAAAGTAGAGATAATATTACCTTTGTGTGGATACAGAACGAACCTCTCCGAGTCTGTCATTCTACTGAAGAGTGGAAGTATTTTTCTCTCAAAGTAAAAATGAGACTTAAAAAGCTCAAAAAATAATCATGTATTATGGTCTCATGTATTATGATCATTCTCACCTTTTTTTTTTTAAAAAAACCTATCAATTAAAGCCTCCAAGTTTAACGCAGCTTGACTCTGAGCACGCATCTCACCACACAACTTTCTGTGACCGCCCAGCTATGTATTTCTACAGCATCTACACAGATAAACAAAACCCTAAATGTTGCTTGAGTAGAGCCATTTTAAACGGACCATGAACTGTTTCACACAGAATTTATTGAAGAGCGTGCCAATTCTACAAAAGTGTGCTTCTACAAAAGCTCTTAAGCATCCATGTCACTAACCTCTACAGCATTCCTGGGACCAGGGCAAACAGCTTCAAGAGTACAGGGCCCATTCCTTTCCGAGGTTTCTCTTCAGCACCAAAGCTATTCTTTCACTAGGTAAAGTAAAAGGGGAAAAGGTTAGAATATAAATGTGACAATAAAATTGCAAAGCCTTGCCCTTTTGAAATGGAAGAGCAGTCACTCCTATGACAACTGGACTTTTCACAAACCTAAGAAATCTTTTAAATAGATCCTGGAAAAGAGCTGTAGCAAACTAGAAATTGACACACAGCATTAAGTTTAAACAAGCATTATCCTCCCAATTAAATGATACTCACTGACGGTACATGAACTGCTAAAAAGAGTTACAGTAAAGTACAAGCCCAGTAATTAATGCACTGACAGCCTGTGATCAGCAAGAGTATCCCTCTAAGGAGCTAAGTGATTTCTCATCATTACAGTAGGGGAATAAGAACTAAGTTGCATTGACCCCAACCCAGCTGAGCAACTGTGAAGCTACTGAATGCATCTAGCTTTCCCTGGGCTCTCCCCTAGTTTTTCTGCCTCTTTTTTCAGACTTATAAAATAATTACCTTAGAATTTGCAAGTGGACACACACAAGCCAACAAGAGGCACTGAGTCTGAGCTCACTTCAGCATGACCACATGAATCCATCCCAACGAGACTCTCCAGCTAACTCAAGGCAAGTGGCAGAGGCAGCAAAAACCAGCACTATTCACTACTGGACCTGGCAAACAACTAGGTACGTCGGCGAAATGCTGCACCTTGGTTATTTAGCCATGAGATGGCAGACCATTATTTTATCTCTGATTTTCAGTCAGCCCCTTTAGGCAGTAGTAGTTCAGGTGTTCCTACACTACAGTGCACTACACAGTACAGGCATGCCAAAAGCAACTGGGAAAACTTTATAATACAATTCATATCACTTGTTTTATTATTTTGTACATTAGAAGGAGTAGGGAAGATTTGAGGAGGGAAATTGACAAAGGTCAAAAAAAGCAGCACAATATCAGGTACCTTAGAAAAGCTTTGTGAGAGAGATGGCACTAACTTGACAAACTTGCTCAAAGGGATGTTGCAGTGCTTAATAACAATAAAACATTTTCTTTCAGCATTGTTGTACACACTAAAAATTTAAGTAACTTGCTGGCAAGTGCAAGAGTTCAGCATTAACAGCTAAAGCAAGAAGTTCTCTTCTAACTCCATCCTCCACGACTATAAAACCCTCTGCTACTCCCAGGACAAGGAAGGGAAGTCAATGAACAGAGTATGCAATCTGGGACTCGGGAGTTTTAAAACTTTGTTTATCTTGTTGTAAGACTCGGAGCCCTTGCTTGTTGAGTGAATCCTGCTTTCAGAAAGGATAATCCTATTTTAATCTAGGAAATTGGTAAAGGCATCTGAGCAACAAACTGGAAAAATACACCAACACCCCACAGTACACAAGACAACAGGCTAATGAGTTTGATTTCCAGAGGGATCCATCCACTCTGGCACTTCCCGCGCTCATTCCACTAGCATTCTCAATTGCATTTTTGCTACTTCAGCTCACCTACTTCTCCTACCCACAGCCAACATGGCATCCGCTTACAAAGCATCAAAAAAAAAGCAGGCCCAGCAGGTCAAGGGAGATGATTCTGCCCCTCTACTCCGCTCTCGTGAGACCCCACCTGGAGTACTGTATCCAGCTCTAGGGCCCCCAACATAAGGACATGGACCTGTTGGAGTGAGTCCAGAGGAGGGCCATGAAGATGATCAGAGGGCTGGAGCACCTCTCTTATGAAGACAGGCTGAGAGAGTTGGGGTTGTTCAGCCTGGAGAACAGAAGGCTCCTGGGAGACCTTATAGCAGCCTTCCAGTATCATCTGAAGGGCGCCTACAAGAAAGCTGGAGAGGGGCTTTTTACAAGGGCATGTAGCGATAGGATGAGGGGGAATGGCTTCAAACTGGAAGAAAGTAGATTTAGAATAGGTATTAAGAAGAAATTCTTTACTCTGAGGGTGGTGAGACACTGGAACAGGTTGCCCAGGGAAGTTGCGGAGGCCCCATCCCTGGAAGCGTTCAAGGCCAGGCTGGATGGGGCTTTGAGCAACCAGGTCTAGTGGGAGGTGTCCTTGCCCATGGCAGGGGGATTGAAACTAGGTGATCTTTAAGGTCCCTTCCAACCTAAACCATTCTATGATTCTATGAAACCACCTGCGGTGGTCTCTATAACCAAAAGAAACTAGATAAACTCAGACCAGCAGATATCCTAGGATCCAGCCTCACGTGCACTGCTGCATCCATGCCCACAACCTATGCAGTATCTTAGAGGCTTCCTTGCCAGTGCAAAAGTCCAGGTTCATACCAGGCCTGGACAACATACTGCAGGCCCATGCTGCCACACAGAATCATCAAGCCCTGAGAACCACCCTACAGTATCCTTGTCTTAATCAACACAATGTGCCCATGGAAGGCCTTCATCTTCCACTTCTACCCATCTCATCTCCCCTCACTTTCATCTCACCATCATGCAACTGGGAGGGGGGGGAGGCGTCAGCAGCCACTACCAAATACTATGTGTGCGCACAGCATATGAAATAGTAGAAACTGGACTGCAAAACTCAGAAATGCAAGAAGTAGAGTGAGCGTTTCTATTTTTAACTCTACAGAAGCAAGTAATTATTTAAACTAAGAGGATAAACAAATGGTCCTTTTGTCATAGGAACAGTTACTGGGCCTAGCTTAGCAGTAAGCCTCAGCCTCAACACAAATAGGGAATTGTAGTTTCTGCAACCTTCAGCTGCATTTCACTCTATTAAGAACTTTACTATATTACCAACAACCTCTCAGGTTCGAAATTATAGCTTTTTATTTTTACATACAGACAATGGAAGTCTCAGGTATGGGTTCCAAATCAGATCAGACTGTGATTAAGCCAAACTTAATGAACACTTACTATATTTGCAAAGCTCAAATGACCAGTTACCCTAGAAGTACTCAAAACCCACAAGCTTACTTGAGCAGAAATCCAAAGGTAGTATCAGCATCTTCTCTAGCTAAAATTATAAGAAACACCATCAGGAAGTGAAACCCTGAGGACAGCTTGCAACCCTCTTTCATATGCGTTATTTACTTGGTCTAACAGAAACTAGGTGCAGTAAAAAAAATGAATGTCATGGGAGCACCAAGGAAACATGCTTCCAACTGGGTCTTTTGGGACCTGAACCATCTAGTTTATCTACATTCCCACAGTACACTTTGAATACCTTGTCTCTAAGTCTTGATTACTTTAATTTACCCTACTTCCATATTTTAAGGTTATTAGGGTCACAATGGCTTGAGAAATACTTCATCAAAAGCTCTGCACAAAATGAGTTGTTTTGACTTGCAGTTTCAAAACTGATTAACACAGGAGGGCAGGAGGTGCTCTCTAAAGATAGTTAACAAGAACTAAATGCCTTCCTTGGTGCAAAAAAATAAACCACTCCTACTTCACTTACATCAACCAATCTTTAGTATTGTCCAAGCTTAAATTCTCCCTGTGTTCATCAGCTGAGTTTCCAAGACTGGCTGCAAAGCCAATAGCACACGCCATTTATACTATAGCAATGAGAAAAAGGAAGCTTTCAACCTCGAATATCCCAAAAGACTGACATCCTCCAAAGAAATACAACTAAGTAACAAAATAGCTTAGTTTTAAACCCACAGGTCAAACAGCCAACTTTGGAAGCACCCAATACAGTTCAAGCAATGCCAGCCTCCTTGCATCCCCCAGCCTAGTGAAGGCTCAGAAGCATCCCAAGCAGAAATTGCAGCTAGTGTACGTCCTCCAACTATGCTACACTCGAATAAAAACCCTGCTGCAAGTTCTGAGAAAGGAGAACCTTTTCTAGTCAGTGCCAATGGGGCAGCATAGCTTGGTTACCTCCTGCTCAATAGAGTCTCTGATGTAAAGGAGAAACACCTCTGGGAAATATACTGGCATGTTAAATGCTGAAAACAAAACCCCTTCCTCTTTGTGCTTAAGCTTAAGGAAAGGATCTATGTTTTCCAAACAATCAATACTCAAATTTACCTTTCCTAGAAGATTCCTTAGGGCATTTGCCCTCTCGCCATCCAAACTAGGTTCCCAACCCTCCACAACAACAATAACGGACCTCCTGGTGGCACACGTGCACATAATGGACTCCATAGCTGCACTGCGTACAGGCTTCCTTACCCATCTCTGTCCACTCAAAGGGTGCAGAGAGGCATATAAGTTCACCCTGAATCAGACTGCACCTTTCCAGACATGCAGTGAGAAGACATGCGGCACCTTGCTCTCTGGCTACTAGCTTTGCCATTTGCAGATCCCACACTGTCCAGACGCTGCTGAAACCCATAATGGAAGAGCAGCATACAGAAGAACCAAACTACACGTTTCATGTCAGGTGTCTTCTCACAACCATTTCAAAAGCATATCAAGTGGCAATTACCACATGAAAAAGTAAATGACAAATAACAAATATAATAAAGAGTTGCCATTTTTCCACTTGCTGTGCAAAACCTTCACGATTTCTCATCCACCAGAACACATGTGCACTGATGTACATACAGGCGGCGTGTGATCCAGCAAATGCCAGTGCAACTGAGAAGCCATGCTGCCAGCTCCCAGCTATGAGTCACTTCATTTTCATGACCCACCACTGAACTCTGGCAGCAGCCACATTTATTATCTTCCAGAAATCAAGTGTCATTTAGAAAACAAATTTCAGTCACCAAAAACACCCCCCACCCATGGCTTACGTAAAGCTCCCTGCTGCACTGAAGGCCTTCCTTTGGTGCAAAGAGTTAGAACATGTCGTTTGCAACTATTTTTTCAAAACATAATATTAGGGTGGTCAGCTTGAGCATAACCAGTAAAAACAAGCGACACTTCACAGCAGTTACCATCAAGTTTAAGAGACATTTTCTCTTTCAGACAAGTCCCAATCTACAGGCATTTCTTAAAGAGTTTATTTATGTAGTTTGTATAATTACATAACATTATAAAAATATTTTTCCATCAAATGAATAAAAGCTTTTGTTTTTTTTAAAATGCACGACACATTGGGTCAGCATATATTTTATAATAAATGCACATAAATAAACATCTCTTTGTTAAGATAAAGGATATAGTCAACTGAACTTTGACTACTGCTTATCCAAACGTTATTCTTCAGAATTGATGCTAAAAGTCTAAATCCTTTTCTAATAATAGGTATGTACAATTTGAGTAATTTGTTAGCTGCCATTACTTCTTTGCCCTTGTCATTTAAATAATTTGCTTGCTGTAACATAAGACATTTACACTACTGCATCCCACTAGGCATTCCACCAGGAGTTTTAGTTAGGTCTCTTTGGGTTTTTTTCAACTATCTCACTACTTCTAGGCACCGTTTCTGAAGTTTAACAAATCAAATAGAATTCGATTGCTACCCTCACCAGACATCCCAGAAAAAGTGCTAAATAACAAATCTCAGCAATCACAAACCACTTGGTTTCTGCAAAAAAGCAAATCAAAGTAACATCCTAAAATCTGCTTTTTTGTACATCTCATTTCTGAAAAAGAAACACAAATGCTATGCAAACTTCCAACTTAGCTGTGTTCCCTTCACTTAAGGTATTTTGCAAGTATTCCTCTGTGGATAAACTATGTTTATCAAGTTTATACATACCATACCGGCGCCATCAGAATATAATAAAAATTAAAGACTTAAAATTGCATCAGGTTTTTTCTGTGCTGCACACCACAAGTGTTCAACAGCAACCTATTCAGACCTAACCAGACATTTTTCTACCTTTTATAGATGATTTCCTGTCTCCAAGCTCAAAAAATGCACATAAGAGCAGATAAGCGCTGTTAAGCAGATGAAATGTCTACTTCTCACACACAATGACAGACAGGCTGTTTGTGCGGGCAATCCCAACTACAACTGGGCTATAACAATGTGAATGCTTTAGGTTATATTCCAACAACTACCTTCAGAGAGGAGGGAAAAAAATAAAGAAAAAAAATAAAGGAAAAAAAAGGGAAGATATCCCACTCTGTGAGACAACATGCTAACTCCCATGGCCAACCCTCAAAACATAGGACACCACACACAACAGAAGACGGGAGGACCCTCACAGAAGGGGTCATCATGACAGATCATTACAGCTGCCTTACTAGATACAACTCTTCAGTTTTGCTCCTTTCCACTTAAGTCATCCAAGAACTATAAGCAATCAAACTACAGAACCCTTGACAGATTATATCTCAGGCACCATGCCGTCCTACACCTTTCAGACAAGTCCCTTCTTACTTGAAAAATTCTAGTCTTTAATAGGTTGCATTTCAGTCAAATTCTTCCCAACATAGCAAAACGCTGAGAAGATACATATGCAAAGTGGCAACAAGGTACAATGAAAGGAGAAATCAACCTAGAGAAACTGCTTGAGCTGCAGCTGCATTCACATCCTCTCCAGAAGCATCCTATACAGAAAGGCAGAACACCAAAAAAGAATTTCAACAATTTGGCACTGGGTAGAACTTAAAGGCAGGGAAAAGTTTAAAAAAGCTCGAGTTGTTGGTGTTAAAGCAAGACAACAAAAGTCAAGGAAATAAATCCAGTTGCATTTACTGGAGGCAAGCTCTGTTTGAGAGCCCAGGTTTTGCTTCAGTGTTACCGCAGCCATTTGGAAGAGTCAGGAAGACCTAACACAACCCCTGATTTCTACACTACTGGAAAAGAAGTGCTCCATGAACTGCACATTTATGTTAAGTCAAGGCCAAAATTAGACTGAAAAAGGAACAAGAAAATTGTCGTACACACTTGATGTTACTTCACTCTTTAATTACTTCCTAATTAAATTTGCATTCTTTGATAATATCTCCTATTATAAGTCGATGCTCCAAATGGAAATAAATGCTAATTCCCCCACCAAACAAACCATCAAAACCATGTACATTTAAATAGATTAGTAAAATTTATTTCAAGTTCTCTTCACAATATTCTCATTTACTGTACTCAATCCTTAATTTACAGAAGTCTGCCAAGGATGCATTAATCCACAATCACCCATAAACAGTCTTCTGCTCTTAACAGCAAAGAGACATGCTTCTTATAGAAATACATCGCAATCTGTCAGCGTTAAACTCAAGATGGTCCCTACGTAGATATGCCGAACTGCCTGGCAGGTCACCTGTGACATAAAATTTCATCATTTAAATTGCTTGACAAGAAGCATTATGTTTTTACACAGAGGTTTTCAAATTAAGTAACTGGATCTTAATGTTTCAGCACTATGATTTCTACCATATAAATACTGGATGTTGTTTACATGTAAGTGAAGAATGATACAGGCTGGAAGGCATCTATGAAGGTCACACGACTTAACTTTTGCTCAGCACAGGGTCAGCTTAGATCAGGCTGCTTAGAGGTCTAGGTGAGTTCTGAGCATCTCCAAGCGTGGAAATCCCATTACCTCTTTGAAAAAACAACTCCAGTGTTTGACTACCCCTACCTTAGTGGTGTAAATTCTTACCCTAGCTGTAATTTACCTTGTTGCTGCTTGTGTCCAGTGCCTCTCATCCCATGCATCTCCAAGAAGGTAAGAATAGTCAAGCTTTCTACAGTTTCTACCTCTTCTAAAATAAAGATTAATGATCATGTACATACTTTATAAGTCGATCAAATATCAAAAGAGAGGGCCCTTAATCAGATCAGTCAAATACATATACAAATAGTGACTCTGTATTGTTTGTACAAGCTATTCTTTTATTTATGAATGAATAAAAAAAAACCTTGATGAACACACATAACATTTTGCTACCTCAAATAGGAAACAAAAACTAGAAAACCAGAGAGGGGTTCTCTGTTTATTTCAGGAAGCTAGTGCCTTGCTAATCCTTTAGCTCTTCCACAGGAATGAATAAAACCCTCTGGATACAGAGACAAACCCTGATTATCTAGATCACTGGTATCTAAAATTCTGAAATCCAAAGGTTAGATACCTCCCCGATGCTCTGGCACCCCTAAGAACAGATCAACTGCCTTGACCTGTTGGAGGCTGGAGGCTTACAACACAATTTTAAGTACTATGTTCAACTGCCTCAGTGGTGGGGGCACAGTTATTTGTTTCTTTCACTAAAAGATGTGTGCAAGTTATTCCAAATAATACGATCAAAAGTAAATAAAGATTTTTCCTTCTTAATTAGTGTCTACATGCTAGCTTGCTCAATACAGCTACACTCACTGATGTTATATTGCATAATGTAATCAATATATCATTATGCTATCCCAGTCATTAATTCCAAGCTCATATTAATTTTTATTTACTTGGATTAATCACAAAGTTACAATTTCCTAACAAGGACTGAAGGCTGACCTATATTAAAAGGTGCCACAGGCTATTGGCAAACCAAAGACAAAGCTGGGATTTTCAGAGCACTGCATGGTGAGAGGACGAGAGACAAAAGGCATAAATTGATACAAGAGTTTCAGACTGCATATAAAGGGAAGCATTCCCCACCACCTCCCCGAGGTCAGAGAGGCACAGGAACGGGGCCCAGAGAGGCTGTGCTGTCTCCAGCCTTGGAGGTTTTCAAGACGCAACAGCATCAAGCCCAGTGAAACCTGGTCCCACCTCACAGCTGGACCAGCTGTGAGCAGGAGGTTGAATTACAGCCCTGATGAGGTTGCTTCCAACCCGAGAGATCCCAAGAGGTTCTTTTCCCCACTGTCATGTATACAGCAAGTCAATCCCAGCATCCCATTCTAATATTTAATGTGCAAAGTCAGTTGGTTTATCGCTCTGCTTTCCCAAATCTCTCAACTGGATGGATTCTTTTAACTCTGATAGCAGCCTTCAGCTTCCTGCCCATTCTGCTGCTTTACAACACGGAAGGTAACCTTTCCACCAGTGGACAGTTTTCTCTCTGGGCATCTCCTTGGTGGCCAGAACAACAGTCAAGAAGTCTGCAGTAAATGAAAAACGGAAGGGAGAAAACAGAAAGCAGACACATTATAGCACATGTAGGGCAGAGGACAGGCTCTCCCAAGCATACAGACCTCCTGACTAGCATAGTCTTTTGTATTTGACTCACATCCAGCCCTAGAAGATCCAAGCAGGTTCCTCAAGAGCTGTTCCAGCTGCCATGTCCTGCAGCACAAGTCCTATGATAAGTTCTTCTCCAGTGCCCCCACAGTGAGGGCAACATTTTCACCTGCGCTACCAAGCCATCCTTAACAAGGATCACAGAGAATCATGGCATGGCAACATTTCAGTGGTCGTATCTGGAGTTAAGTCAGGTCCAGGGTACTGTCCAAAAGCAGCTGGCCTGGTGAGCTGCCTCTGACAACAAAACAGCTGTGTGCGGTGCTGTATTTCAGGTAACATTTTAATAACTGCAAGAGCTGACATTGCATTGTTAGCTCTTACCTCTGTGAATCTATATTTTTTTTGTCCATCTGCAACATGGAGAAATTGTGCCACAGATAACGGAGAGTTAGCTGTGCTTCCTGGCCAGCAGCTCTAGCCGACACACATGTCCTCAACAGTTTCCTCACCCAAAAGCCTAGAATGAGGCTTCACAACACGCGCAGCACCAAGCCACTTGTTCAGTGTGTGTTGAATGAAAGGAAAATTAGGGCAGCAGGCAAAGAGGAAGCAGCCCTCCAGGTAAACAGCAGTCCTCCTGCCCTGGGCTAGGCACGCTGTTTTTAGGCTGTTTGCTGCACAGCTGGTGTCTAGGTATTTCCAGGGATCAGAAGAAACAGATTTGCACAGGAAGTTTCATTTCTGGGTTGGCAGCTAGCTATTTCTGTTCTACAAGAACTCCTTTCTGGTCAGCAACCTTGGACTTGAAGCGCATGTATTCCAAGAAATTATTTCCTCTCTGCTAAATTAAATGTTACTGTTCTCAGAAGATCTCTGGGTCACATCTTTTTGCTAGAGAATTTTGCCAGCTCAGACAGAGGTAAGGCAGTAAGCTGTCTGACCACCAGAAGTACAGATCAGTATATATTTAAATGTTTATGTCTATCCTAAGGATTCTGCTCAACGTTGCAACTGAACAAAGTGGAAGGTGATGATATACACAATTCCTAACAATAAAGGTTTACTTACTTATCCTATCACACACTACACCAGGAATCTTCAGCTCCCAGAGTCTGGTTCCAAAGCACACAAACAGTTATAAAACATTTCTGTAGCTGCTTTGGTGATAGCCATCTCACCACAATTTACCAACCTTCACCCCTCAGAAGAGTACTGCAGAATTCCAATTCTCATCTCGCAAAAGAGTCTTTTTTACATAGCTCCTTGAACTCCCATCTGTAACCAGTCATTTGTATTCTGTGTGTTTGCAAGGCTAGGATATACTCAGACAGCTCTCTCCAAGTCATGTTTAACTTAAATGCAGGAACATTAAGACAACAATTTCCATAAATGTCTATTTTACTGCTCAGTTTACCAGCTGCGGACAGTAAATGAGATGATGCCTTATTCCAGTAGCTACCTGGAAACAAGGAAATTCACTGAAATACTATCACTATCCTGATAGGAGAAAGACCTTCTGAATATTGTCCAAGATTATTTACCATGTTCCTGGGAGAGCTCGTTCTGCAGACTGCCTGCAAAGTCCTCGCAGCTTTGGGTTCTGTCTTCTTGGGATCTCATTTTGAATCAAACTTTTCTGGTCTTCACCAGCTCAATACAAGTGTTAGAAATATTATTTTTTTTTTAAATCCCAAACACCAACAGGCTAAAACAATATTGAATAACCAAATAACCAAATAAATGTGAAATCAAAGACTGTCCAAAGTAAAAAGTCATCTTTTCATTTAGTGACCCCCAAGTTGAACAGAAGACTAGCTCCCACAGCCATTTGGGGGAGTCAGACCTCGCCATGCGGCTGCTCATCACTGGCACTTAGTATATTAAGCCAATTGATTTTTCCTTTTTCTTGACCCAAAAGGACATTAAGATACTGGAGATCAAGTCCTAAAAAGAAATAAAAGAAGTGTCTCAATGGACTCAGCCTACAAAAATTATGACCACGCACTTCTTTCTCCTTTTCCAGAAAGTAGCACTCAGCACTCAAAACACGCCAGTTGAAGTTTCTCAAAAGGGCTTTACTTTGCAACAGGGAGAGGTCAACAGAATACTCAGTTCATGGGCTTTAATCTGTTCAGGCATCATAGCTAAATTTTCATTGTGTGCCTATTTAAAGTACTTCCATACGGTGCATCTTGTCCTGTTAAATTCACATTCAAAACTCAAACCATCTTTCCTCAGTGTCTCCCCAGACAATCCCTTCATTCCTCAGTTCATTCATCGCTTTTTTCTCTCCCTTCTTCTGAGATGTTAGATCCAAGAAAGACATCCCGGACCAACAAAGATATCACATAATACATACTCCTGATCATTATTAACTTGAATCAGATTTAGACCAGTAAATAATACCTGGTTTTATCCTCCAATTAGCAGTGTAACTAGATGTATTGCCTAGCAATCCTAAGAGGTTGAAAGAAGAATACAGATAACAGATTTAGTTTTCAATGTTTTCTTTCCATCCAAGTGTGTATTCCACAAAGAGAACTTGTCCTACCAAGACTTCTGAAGTCTTTACAGAAAAAAACATAGGTGAATTAAAGCCTTCTGTTCAAAGCGCAAGACCTGTAAAAAGACTCAGTCGGAAGCAAGTTTCAGATCCAGACCATTTCAAACGGGTAAGTTTTAACACACACACACAGGGGGAAAAAAAAAATTATTAGAGACACTGAATGACTTAAGTCAAGGAAATGTACTTGCCAACATGAAATTGCGATGCCTCTTTAGTCATCCAGTGACCTCACTATTTGAGTGGTCTCTATGGTCAACCATGAAGAAGTATCTTCAGAGAAAAATACCAGCAGGTCATAATTTTAACTGATTTTCCACAGTTACCCAGTTCTCCCTGTTACCATGAGCACAGGATCATATCTTTATTAGTCAGTATTTCTAACTGATTTGTAGTTACAGTTTGCTTATGTGTGAGTTTTAAGTTTCCATCTGGACTTCTGCCATGGGTTGGGGGGTTGAGGGGCGTCTGGTTTGTTTTTTTTGCTGATGGAGGGAGAGGGGACAAGATTTAGGAAGAGGAATGAATATAGCAGCTACTTGATGATACAGGTTGGTTCTTCCTTCCCCTTAACATGTTTTTACTCAACTTGCTCCGAATATAATTTGAAGAATCTCTTCTTCCCCTGCCTGTGAGCCACCAACAATATCATTCTTTTACAATTTCTTCCTCCACTATCCATCTGGATTATTTACCAAATGAAAAAAATCCCACTACACTTCTACTAACTGCAATCTATGCTGGTCACAATTTTTTTTCCTATTGCAAAGTTAAAACTACTCAAAAATTCTGCACTAGAAATATCAGAGTAAATCAGAAAAAACATGATTTTAGCTAAAATTATTTGTGCCATAACAAAAATGTACAAAAAATGTGTCCATAATAAAAAAGAAAACCAACCCAATATCATAAAATTTTATTATCATTTTACTACATAAGCACTAAGTAAACATGAAGTAAAAAGAAAGCTAAAAACTGGTGTGGTATAAAAGCTGTCTGTTAACACTATTTAAATGGTTGTTTATTTCTGTTCAGATTTATTTTTCAGAAAAAAAAAGAAGTGTCCTTACAGTTACTTTGATAAATATAAAGACACTAGCTGACCATAATTTGATGACCGTAGATTTCTACCAATTCTGTAAAGAAATACCACATTTGGCTTGCTGCCCACATTATTAAAATAATCGTAATAAACCAAAGTTTGTGCAGTGTTATTTTGAAGGAACTGGGCTTTTCACAACATAATCAGAAGTCTTTAAGTTCACTATGACGAAATGAGGAGAGCTGCTGAACACTACAAGGTACCAGAATAATCATGTTTACAAACCAAGATTCATTTAAACAGAGCTCAAGAAAGGTATCACAGAATCAGGAAACACCATATAAGTCAAGTCATTAAGCTTACTGATGCCACCACCTTCCTAGTTTATAGGGACTTCACCTTTTTTTTTTTCTCCAATAAATAAAATGCTTAACCAAGATACTAAACTTGCATGCTTTTCAACCTCCAAACCCCACAGATTTTTATATTGCAACCTAGGTCTGTCAGGAGATCTCAAGCTGGAATTAGTTTCTTTTAAGACCCCAGTTTTGGCAATAATATTTTGCCTTCTTTGCAATGAAACATCACCACCTTGGTTCTCTTCCTGATCAACATTTGAAGCGTAAACACCCTTTAAATAGTGTGATCAAGTACCACTCGATTAAAATTCTGCTCAAGTCTCTCCTTACTGGGTAACACAATTGAGATTTACTCTTGTAAAAGTAAAGGTACAATGGAGAGATTAGTTTGAACTCTCTTTTAGGAGGATTAACATTTCATGGATATGTCCTTAGTAGTTAGGTAGAAAATCCAAACAGCACTTCACAGGAGAGATATTACAGATTGATCAAGAAAACCTTCAAGAATATTACTGAACTTGAGCTGCTGCTCATTTCCAATGTGTGGTACCAACACTTAATATGCAACTTGTTAGAAGCACATGTAGAACTACAATTTTCCATTGCCTTCAACAGAAAATAAACTCTCCAATAACCAAACTCAACAGTGCACTAAGGCTCAAAAAGAAAAGGGGAGATTTAGGCAACTGCAACTTGGAAGAGAAAGCACCAGATACAACAAGGAAAACAAAATCTTTTCTCCAAAGCAGCAAAGAAACATCTTCCTCCTGAATAGTTCAATTTCTAAGATTTCTGTTTCAACTGCTGACTATTTTGGAAAATGGTAGTAAGAAGAAAAGCCTTTTAAGTTACTAATCCACACTGGACATTGTCAAACACACCACTACAACCAGAGAGTCACATGCTAAGTTGTGCATGTATTCACTGAAACTGCTAAAAAGCGGTTAAATCCTTCTTGAGGATCATATTGCTTAACACTAGATGAATCAATTGCATGAACCACATGTAGAAAGCAGAGACAGGGAGGCAAACAAACACTCCAGGAACACATTGAGTCAAATAATCACCTTTTTTCCTGCAGTAAACAGGACAGATATAGATTCCTTACACATAACTCCACTGCACGTTTTTAAAGAATCATTATTATTTTGGAATTCAAATAAATTCTTGGGCAAATTCCCGAACTAACAGGTTTGTATTTGAAAAAGCATCTGACATACTTCTTAAGTCCAGGTTAAATCATGTGCGTATTGACTTCCTTTTCACTGTCCTTCAAATGTTTGTTTTGGTATCTGGAAATACTGCATACGCAAAACTGAAACAGAGATGTTTTGTGCAGGGTCATAATGTGATGTTTCCCAAAGGGCATCCCCACCACCATGGTGACAAAGAGCTAGCCATGATATCTAGCTGGTTTGTTTTGTTGGTTTAGGGGTATTTTTCCTGAGAAATGTTTGCAGTCCTTCCCTCCTCATCATTACTTTCTGGGATTCCCCAGTATCAGGAGCTCTGATTAGGCAGAAATGCATACGTGGTGCCTGAACCGTGGGGCTGAGGTATGAACTCTAGCAGAGCCTTCAACAACAATGGAAATAATCAAATAATCCAGTGACAAATATGGCTATCATAAATGGATTGAACATGCACAGCTGGGCAAGGCTGTACTTGAGAAACAAAATGCAGCAGGCAGAACTCAATGTTCCTGCCAGGAGAAGTTCAGGGAGTAGAGGTATGAGTAGACATCATTGAAGTATATACGTTACACATCCAGTCTTTCAGTTGCAAAAGAGAACGTCTTCTGTTTGCTTGTTCTCTCTAAAGCAGACTTTCAGTGAAGGAAAAGAAATTCCAACAAAAATAGCTCAGACCCAAAGGACCACAATTTCTTACAAATGACAGCACTTTTACAAATCCTAAGGCAACTTGCCATCTCCCCAAATATGCGATCCACAATACAGACACCGTGAGCAAGAAAATGCATCCTTTGCATTCCCTATAATTGTTTAGCGTAAGACTTACAAACTAAATAAGGACCTTAAATGGTTTCCCCAATTTATTTCCTGGTATAGAACATGAAGCACTAAAGCCTATTTATGACAGATACAGATCACATTTGACACAGTGTAGGAAATAGTATGGTATCACAGATCAGCTATTACTTCTCCTCTATTGGGACTTGTATACAGTATACTCATTTCACCTCTAAGCAGAGAACAGCGTTGCAGTCTGAAAGTCTACCATCTCTTGTCCCATCACCCACTATTATACAGGCACGTTTCTCAATGTTTATCACAGATCAAAACAGTCTGGCTACTGTCACTTAAGCTCATGAGAAGCCACGTAACTTGAAACAGAAACAGCATGACAAAAAAAACAGTGAACTGAAAATGAAGTGTGAATAGGGTGAGATGTACAGCATTTTTACAATTTATCAATTGCCTTTATTACACTGCAGTGAGATCACTTGGCTGTAAAAGCATGAGATTTACAACTACCTCATCTTATACACAGGAGTACTGTATTTTATTTCATGATCCCTGGGAGGGGCAGAGGGTGGGAAGAGAATTAAAATTTCTTGCAGGCCCACTCTTTGAAGGAAGAAAAAAAAAACCAGCTATTTACATGCTTCTAATATCATGAGAACATGAACTCTTAACTTTTGACCTTAGATCCAACCAAGGCGATTTGCAATAACATTTCATTTAGAGCCAAGCAAATGCCTTTTTTTATATATTCATAAAGCATCAAGCAACTCTACTTCTCACGAAAAAATTCATTTCTCTATACGTTTCATACTTTGCATGATACACAAGGGCAGTTTGATTTTGAAGCACACTGAATTGAAGAATAAACCCCAACGAGCCACTGCCTCACTGGCACTGGAGAGAGAAGGAAACAGCAACACAGGAAAGAAAATAACTTGTTCACAAAAGAAGGGGGGAGGGGGGCAGGGGGGAAGAAAGACAAGGGGAAAAAAAGCAGCAACCAGAACACAAGCAGCTGGCGCTCAGGGAATAGGAAGGACTTCAGCTCCACAATAACAGGATCAGTTGCATAATCGTTGCTGCCTGAGAAGTTATACAATGTCCACCCTTCTCCTCATTAGGAAAACAAATAAGCAACAAAAAGGTCCTTTTAGTACACAACAGCTAATAAATGAATTACCACATGTTAAATCCTACTAAAGATAAGACCTTCTGTAGTTTCAAACATTACTTTTTTAGCTTACTGGAAAATAAAACATTAAATTCTATGTTAACCCTTACTAAAAACATCTTCTTTCCCCTAAAAGCAACATGTCCAAACACCAGTGCCAAGCCACAAGAATTTACCACCTGGCTTTTCCAGCCCTGCTCTCAGAAGACATATTCGCATTGGAGAAAGCTGTCTCTTAAGGCTAAGTTGCATGAAACATGAACTCTCCTGTTGCTGCAGAACTTTGTGAATTCCATGGCTATCATGACACTTGAACTGGAATCATAAACTACTGAAAAATCCGAAACACTAACACAATTTTAGTTCTATAATTGGATATTTTGCAGATACTTACAGCAGAACTGGCAAAATATTCATAAGACAAATGAAGACAAATCAACCTATGAGGAACATCACTGAAGAACAAGCAGGAAAGAGGTTTTCCTGAGTGGTTATGCATTGCGCAGACCTGTATGCTGTGGCATTGTACAAAGAGTGAAAGTGAGGTTTGACTCAACCATGAAAGACCGTGAAGATACTGCATGCTGATTAAGAGGCAGTTGAATTTTAGCTTGCCAGCACTGAATCCATAAAGATAGTTCTAGCTTAATTATAGCCCTCTCATTAAGGACTTGGACCAAAAGAACAAAAGTTTTATCTCCTCATCTAAAATTTGCATTTCTCTATTATCATCTCTTTTCTGCTGTAAGTCTTGTCCATTTGGTTCTTCTTACTTCTGGGTCAGAAGGTTTATATCTTCCCACCGTGATTTGGGCTCACAGCCCAATGCTGCTGCATTGCAGAGTCAGCAATGACATGATGCAGCAATATTCCTGAATTTCTTCGGATGTGGAAGTACATATCATTGCTGCCAAACCCTGAAAGCCATCCAGATAAAACTCAAGAGGCCCCATGGCACTTCAAAAAAAAAAAAAAAAACCACCCCAAAAAAAACCCACACCACCAAAAAACCCAAACACCACAACACCACCACCGAGATGGCTGCCTTGCCCATTTTATGCCCTCTTGTTATTTTCAAGCTAGTGTCCAGAATATTGCGAAATCCACTCATTGTGCAAAGACATAACAAACATTCACTCTTCTGCTCACCCCTACAACTCCAAGCATTATTGCCTGCACTGAGCACGGATCGCTTCCAGCAACAATTGCAGGAATCCACAGCTCCCCTTGAAGAGGAGCAGAACTATCCGGAATCTGTATTGCAGAGGAAGCACAGACTAATTTAAGAAGAAAGGGAGACACCTAACCTATCTTCCCCAAAAGACACCACTCCAGGGGTCAGCTCCTGGGTAAACAGAGAGATGAGAATGGAACCATCTCTCATCAAGGCCAGGCTGGACAGGACTTTGAGTAACCTGGTCTAGCAGGAGGTGTCCATGCCCATGGCAGGGGGGTTGGAACTAGATGACCTTTAAGGTCCCTTCCAACCCAAACCATTCTATGATACTATGAAAGAGAGAAGCTGCTAACCTGAAAACCTGTGCAAATGAACATGCTGGTCACAACACACACCGATTCTGTATATCCAAGACATTCAGGGACCAGCAATTACAGAAGAGCCCACTCTTCTCCACTTAACTCACCAGCCCCAAGCTTGCCTCAGGAAAATGATACAGATGCTATTCTGCCACATTAGCCTCTTGCTGACACTACACCTGCAGACAACTGCCTTGACCCGTTACAATGTCAGAAGCCATGGCCAGGTCACAGCAGCATTTCACTACCAACCACCATAACAGAAGAGTAGCACATTTCAAACTCCACTTTTTTTTTTTCCTCTCCATATTAGGGATTGCTGCAGATGGCAATAATCCAATCCTTAAAGCTCCTTATTGTGAATATGCTACAAAGCAGCATAGCTTTATCCTTAATGTCTCAGCTCTGAATTAAATAAGCCATTTACCTTTCCTAATGCTTGTGCAAGAACTCAGAATTTTGATTAATGTCCTGCTCTGCACCAGGTGCCCCTTACACCAACTTCATCAGCAGTCCCTTCACTCCCTTCCTGGCTCTCTGGCAAACGCTGTGAACAATTCTCATACTCAGGACTCAAGGGAGCCATTTTACCTGTTCAAAGTGTAAAGCAACTCCAGCCCACTCTTAAGACACTACTGTACACTAATCTGAGTGCAACTGGACCAGCTACTGTGGATCAAGAGCGTCATGCCCTTCCTTGTGGAGAATACAAGGAGATCTGACGATACCACACCCCACACCTGCCCATTCTTTTTTGCTTTGGTGCTAAGGAAGGAGGAGGAGAAAAGCCACAAGCATAGAGTGCTCCAGGACTCCAATGTGCAAAATCTGGCACTGTTCATAAGTTTACTTACAAGACAGATACCTAAATGCCAAAAACTACGCAAGTCAAAAAGCTCACAGCTCAGCTTCCAATGCGACTAACTGTGCTACCCACTTTCTAATGCACATTTTTACATAAAAATGTGTTGTCTTAGTAAATTTACACATCTAAAAGATAAACAACTTAAATGACTCACTGTTTAGTTGTCTAGAGTTGCTCTACAGTTGATGATTTCTGATCAAACAGCTCTCTGGAAGCATGATCTTCAAACCAGCATCTAAGGTAATGGGAATCAAGTACTTGTACAAGGCAATAAGGACATCCTACACATTTATCTTGATTTTGGACAGCTGGGTCCTCACACTTCCGAGAGGTGAACTCCGCCCTCTGTGTGGCTCAGTTGATGAGCAGTTTCTTTTAACTCAATCACTCACTATCCACTATCAAATACTTCAAGTCTGTAATAACCTTTTTTTTTTTCCTCAATGAAGAATGGACAGACAACTAACTTAGACTGATTGCAAAACCCCTCCTAAGCCACTAGGCTTTTTACATCCAGGTAATTTGTCTTTAGGCTTTGCAAATATAATTGAGACTCATTTTAGGTCCTGAAAAAAATCTTCCCAATTAAATTAAAAATATTTCTTTCTTCAAAGGGGAAGAGAGAAAGGAAGAAACCAGAAGGAAAGAGAAAAAGGGAAAAAAAGGAATAATGATAGGGAAAGTAATTATCAGTGACATTTTAAAAATTACAAAATTGAGCAGTCAGGTTCTGGATGCAGGAGAAAACAATGGAGATACTTCCAGAACACATGAAGGAGATGCACAATGGAAGACAGACCACAGTTTTGTGAACACACAAGTCCTGAAAACCTATTTACTTAAATGACTAGAAGCTCAAACACACATGTTCATATCTCATTACTCCTGCTTTATAACCCTAAAGCTTAAGTTTGGGGATAAGGTCAAAAAAATGAAAGTAGCAATGAAAATAGTTGTCATTTGTTTTTCTCTTTAAACCATTAAAAGGCTTTTGCCTGCTTTGTCAGTAGCATACTCTAGGAAATCCCAAAGCTTACTGTGTTTTGGCCTAAAAAGAACACAAAAATGAACACACCATTTTCTAAACTTGCCAAGTCACAACAACTATGCCCCTGCCCAGCAAGAGAAACAAACATAAAACTTTCATCCTTGTATCATCCCAGTCAAGATGATTTAAGAAACTAACACAAGTAAACAGAGTTAGGATTTATGTATCTTGTATAAAACTGAAGTTCTTTCACTCACTGATCACCAATCCTATGGGCAAAAGGGAGTCAATCCAGATTTTCTGAATCAGAAACAATTATGCTGATCGCAAGGTATCTGTGCATGTATATGCTGAAATAAAAACGAGCAAAAGATTTAAGTCTAAAAAGAGCAACAATATTTGGAATGTCAATGCTATCCTGGATTTAGATGAACTGGAATTTTCAGAAGCAGTTAAGGAAAAATAAATAAATCTATTTAGACTTCAGTGTATTCTCCCTTCGATTTTTACTGATAATTAACAAGATCTCCATATTAAAAAAAAAAAAAAGCAGGGACAGGGGGTGAGTTTTGAGAAGGGTCTGAGTGTATCAGCCCCACACTGTTGTCTGTGGTTTCTCCCCTGCTCTGAAGTATTTCCAGGAGGACATTGGAGGAATTCTCTGTAGCAATCTTTTTCCAAGCAATATTTTGGCATAAATCCAAAGCATTTGTTTTAAAACTGAAGTCCAGCAGACTGTATCAGCAACGGACCTGCAGAAAATCTCCAAAGCAGTTTTGAAAGAAAATTTTCTTTCAAAGGCAGATCAGGAAGAACATACAATTGAGATTATGGCCCACATAAAAAGATCCCCCCAAAAAAACTAAAACCAGTGGAAAGGATAAATTAAAGCTCTGGCAAACCAGCACACACACACACACGCTCTCTCCTTTGCTTGCTCTCATGAGCACAGCTTTTTGCAAGAGCAAAATATCAAAACAAACCAAAAAAGGAAAGTAAAATAATGCATTTGTTTCATTTAAAGCACTCCCAGGAGCAACAGTAGCACATATGCCAGACTTAGAGGAGCAGACACTGCAAGAGAAACACTAACTGTGAAACAGAGACGGGTCACTAACCTGGGTTCTCTTACTTGTGGCAAGCTGACACATTCCTTCCATCTGCCTGTCCAGACTTGTCAGCATACCACTTGGAAGCAGCTGAAAAACTTACAATGATGTTGATAATATAGAGCGTACATTCAGATAGCACCTCCTCCATCAACCGGTGGTGACACCCAAAGGAAGAACAATTACTCTACCATCTGGCAAGAGGTGCCCAAAAGGGACTGGACAAGGGGGCAGTGCATCACTAACCAGTGAGATGAAGGAAGGAAGGAAGGAAGGAAATGAAGATTGAGAATAAAAACTCAGGGTGCATGGAGAGCAAACAAGCATCAGAGGTGGAAAACAAGTATTTCCTCCCCAAATCCCAAAACTTTTTCCTCCAATTAAAGAGCAAAGGCAAAAGCTCTGTCTACATCCAAGTGGGACCAACTACTGCTAAACTGAAAGAGGATGCGGG
>VZSZ01011329.1:64820-78830 GCA_013398815.1 Ibidorhyncha struthersii | reverse complement strand
AGCCGGCCACCCCCTCCCCTCAGCGGGAAGGCAGCGCGCCGGGGGGGCTCCTCTCCTCACTCGGACCGGGCCGGCTCGACAGACAGACAGGCAGGCCCCCTTCTTACTTCTGTGGCTTTTTACAGTTATCTTAATTTTTAGAGCAGTGGGTTTCCCGAGCAGAGACTTCACAGGTTTGGTTTCTCCCTGTTCTCTGACAGAAATCCCAACTCCTCTGCGACCGAAAGCCAGTGTCCTCTCCCTTCTGTCCCCGCCGACAGCCTCGACACCACAGGCCCGAGCAGCTGACATGCCACCCAGCCTGCCGGGAGGAGAAGGCGTCCCAGCCCAGAGCCCGCGTGTGGGATGAGGAGAAGGAAACGCGGGCCAGTGCAGGAGTAAAGCAGCCACGTTTGGGTTGGTGTTGAGGTGCCTTCCCTTAGCTTTTCACCAAGTGTACATCTAGGGAAAGTCCACTGGGTATCACCAGTATCGACCACAAAGAGGATTGTATATCTGTGCTGACCAACCAGTCTAATCCGTACGATCCACATGTTTAAACACAGAAATAGTTACTCTTTTCCTAATTAAGTCAGAAGTTCAGTTCAATTCCCAATGGCCAAAGGGCTCCTTTTTATCAGTGGGACGAAGCATTGGACACACAGTGCAGGGGTCACTGTAGCCCTGGGGCAAGCTTTATCCACTGGGATACTCCTGGGGAACAGAGCAAAGGTCTGTCCACACGTGTGTGACCAGATACCTTTCAGCCTTTTTCTAGTCACTTAGAAACACCTCCTTCAAGAAATCAGCTGCTAGCAGCTCTTCACTGCCTAGCAGTTTTGTTTGGGGTATTTTTTCACTTACAAAATCCTTCCTGAAATCTTCCCAGAAAAGACTAAACAGCAGTTCGGAGAATCTGGCTGCAATAAACAATGCACAAACCATCTGATACCTCTGTTCTATGGTCAAATTATCACAAGCACCAGGAACCAGGACTATTGCCTCTTGCCTGTGCTAGGGGGTCTTGCTAAATGAAGCTGTGTACTCTGTTGTACTTGAGGACAAATGGAGTAAATGCTGTTTACCCAGTCTTCGTTCTCTGACCATTAGCATCAAACATGTAAATCCACTTAATGTTTTTGCTGGCTGATGTACCACCGTTCAGCTGGTAGTAGAAATCATCCCATTCCTGTTTAGGTGGAGGAGGCCTCTGCTTAAGACTCATGGATGTCTGGAGTGAGGCTAAGTCTAATTCAGCTGCTAAGGAGCACTCATTGGAGACAAAAGTGTAACTCCAAACCAACAAACCCTACTTCTCCTAACTGAAAAACAAAATAAGCAAGGACAAATTTGTAACCTCCTTGCGTACACAATACAATGCTGCCTTTAATTGTTAAAGGCACCTGCAGACATCCCTAAATTCACTGTATTAACAGGAGCAAAATTTAGCCCAACTCAGGAGGCCAGCCCGGGCTATAGTTAGGGTTGGAATGGGGCTGACTGGCTCTTCGCAATACCTGAATTTTTTTCTGTGCAGGATAATGAGTGTAGAATAGGCACCAAGAGAGAAATGATGCACAGTACATTAGCCATACTTCTCTCACAGCAACTCTAATATGATCACTGGCAGAAGCTCTTAGGCAGTTGGTATTCTTGTGTCCCTGGAAAAAACTTAAATTTTATGCCATATGTATCTTGTTTTGTCCCTCCTAACTAGTTGCCTACTTTCCCCCACTTTTTGGACACAGAGCTTTTTAACTACCTCTTCCCTAACCACTTTCTCTCTACCCAACCGCTATTTGCGCCCTCCTCTTCCCATGTCATATACTAACAGAAGTAATTGTCACTGTCTGCTACAGGGGAAAAAAAAAAAAAAGGATTGTTACAAAAACAGGAAGGGAAAATGAAGAGGGTCAAAACATAAAACTCCAGATTTGCTTTCAGGGGATGCCTTCTGAGGGCAGTCACCATGTTTTGTATACATCATGGAATAATGTATACACAGAAAGAAAAGTATGTATGTTGAGTTACATTTTATCACATGCCAGGCTGAAATAATTTGCTCATGAAGCGAAGGCTAAGCTTGAAGTCAGTGGAGAGTGTGTTTGTGCTACAAAACAACCAAGCTCTGTATCTCAGTCCATTCAAAGCTAACGGGGACATTTCTTCGCATACCTGAATTTTTACAGGTGCGCTCTCCTTAGTAAGCCATGCCAGTCTAGAAGCAAAACCCTGATGCGTGCTACTAGGCAGAATTTGGCCCTGTTTGGGTACGTTTTCACCCTGGACTGCAGAAGGGGAAGCACAGATTTAATCCGCATGTTCCTACAGTTATTTCACTTACTGTGCAAGATGCAGTCTGTGAATGATACATAGCAGTTACACTTCACAAAACAAACAAATCTTCTCTCTGTGATTTTTGTGTAGGAGGATACTTGCATCTTTCATATGTAAAAGATTAACAAGAACTATCTTAGCCAGCTCTACTGAGTAAGAATCAAAGCTTACAGAAATGGTGCTGTTTTCCTAATTCTTTATCAGTAGAGGTAAACTTAGTGGGAAATCACAAAAATCCTCCAGGATGGCAGTGGGAGTTGCATGGACAGCTGTACACCAGATCCAAGTTTTGCTGCGTGCCAAGTTATATTGCTTTTTTCTTCTTGCGCAGTTAATGCTCATTGCGTTCCTATTTATAGTCCCTATTTTTCGGTCAGTTGTCACAGTTCCAAAATAAATAATGGCAAGCTGTAATGATCCATACTGAGTGATACAAGACACTCTCTTTAACTTCTCAACATCTCCTCTCCTCTTGCAAAACTCATCACAGGTACCTGCATATCTTTCTTAGAGAAGGTACTAGTTAGTAATTACAGCACTGTAATTAGACAAAAGAAAGTATTTAGTTAATTTTTCTTCAACTTTGCAAAGCAACTATGCACAAGGGATTGCATCAATCATTAAAACCCATGGAGATCTATTTAAAATTCTTTGCCTCCTTTATTAGAAGGGAAGGCAAAACCAACACAGTTGTCTTTGAGTGGTGCAATGCCGCTCAGCTTTCATGCTTCCATGGCATTTATTTCATACATCTTGGGCAGTAAAACTACTTCTGTCCTGTTTGCATATATTAACTAATACCAAAGTACAGGCAAATCCAGAACTGGAAAGAAATTACTACAAGAAAGTGACAGAAAATTGAGGGAATTTTAGCGTTTTTTTTTTTTCCCCATTAGAATATTTTTAACAGAAGAAAACAGCACTGTTTCCCAAATTTACGCAGCCTAACGTTTCCATAATGCAAGATTCTTATGACTTCCTTTAAGAAGTGCTCTTCCCTCTCTCCTTCCTGTTTGTTTATAGATAACTTTTGGTGTTAAATAAGAGGAAGGGTGGAGTAGTGGAGGGTTTAGTGTCCCTGTCCTGGGACACTCATGTTAAATTTGGCTGAAATTTGAAAAGTTTCAGAAAAAAAAAATTCCCTTGCCACATATGTTCTTCAGAAAAATAATGGGCTGCTTGTCACAAGTTAATAAACAATCCACAAATAGTCTACGGTTGAGCTCATAGCATTTGTAAAGCATTAACAGAGTCACCACAGCAGAAACACCAGCAACCCGATGGAGTAACGATCAAAGAAAGCAGCAGCCAGCGCTACTCCTCCTTCACCCTCTGGGGCCCAGCAATCCAGCCCCATTTTGGATAAATAGCCTTTCTTCTGCTGTCTGTTGATGTCAGTCACATAGTGCAAGTAAATAAATATTTGCATCCCAGTGCTGCAGGTTCAGAGTTCAAAGGTGGATGACCTATGAATAGTTTGTTACAGGAGAACATAATGTGTTTTTTTTTCTTCTATGACAAAACCACTGATAAAGCAGCATTGGCTTTATAATCAAGAACATGAGGATGAGAGGAAGAAGGAGGACAGAGGACGGTGTGATGACAGAATTCCCAGCCCACAAAGCTTTAGGCCACATCTGTAACTGTAAAAGAAACCACAGCTTGCAAAGTTGAGTTCTCAAACAGGCTAATTCCCTGGCCTGCCTTGGATTATTTGTGCAGAACAGAGTTCTTGCTACAGAGGTTACAAGCCTAGTCGCACATAACTAGTCATACATAACTTGTAGACAATGAAATGTTATTACAAGATTCAAGGAATAAAGCATTGATAGAAAAGAACACATGCAAAACTTGCCTGTAAACAAGAATTACACTGTGCACACATGTACATGGGAAAGCGCGAGTAGTTAAAACAAAAAAACAAATAAACTGCATGCTACAATATTTAGACGATATGGACAATTTAGAGCTTGGAGCCACATTAACTAGGTCTAAATTTTTCCTTGCCTGTATTCTTATGAACTCTCAGACCTGCACTGGCAAAAAGGCAAAACACAATTTTAAGGGCTTGGATTGCGTTCAGGCCACCTGAATGTGACCCCACACATCCAATGAAAGTGGGAAAAAGAGCAGGTGGTGACAAGAGAAGGTCCAGTTCAGTTGAGGTCGGTGAGGTTTACGCAGCCTCAAAGCCTGATGATCCCAGGAGTGAACCCGAGAGGATGAGATCACACTCGGAGCGAGGGAAAATGCTGCCATCTGGTGCCTCTGGAGAAATTTTTAAAAAACAGTAATAAAAAAGAGGGTTATCTTGGTGGTCTGCTTCACCTGCAGTAGCGTCCATGCTGCCGGTTCAGTCCTACAGACCTCCGGTTGTCTTTTTCTTGTTCAAAGGTGTTACCGTTCTGCATGGCATATGAAAGACTACCTTGTGAAGGCATATGTCGAATCTCAAAACAAACAGGCTGAAAAAGTGCACATTACGGTGGTCTGCCCAGAAGAGAAATAGTATTAATAATAAAGTATTAATGTAGTCTTAAAGGCAGGTAATTTTAGGAAATATGGTTTTAAACAAAGTCCCTTACACCTAAGAATAACATACACCTTTTTTATTTTGACGAAGTTACGCGTATTCACACCAAGAGATTGCAAAACGCTCTTCTATCACAAAACCTATACATACCTATTTTACTACTGTGTATCAGAAGAAACTTGAAATCTATACAGTACATCTGAAAAAGAACCAAGAAACTGCTCTTTGCTATCAGGTTTTGTGAAAAAGTTTACCAGAACAAGGATTTAATGCGCTTCTTTTGCAGAACTGACTTTGACCTTGACAGTCACTGCACGACCTCTAATGCCCTCTATTTTATCCTATGACCATTGTGGATTATACTTCAGTCAGTACATGTTAGGAGGCTCAGAGGGTACAGGACAAGCCACTAAACACCACTTATTTTTATGATTTGCCTTTTTACAGCAGCCTCTCTCAGATTGTTGTTGATACAGCCTCAGAGGATGTGCCAAATATGTGCTGAGACACTCCATGGTGTTAGAATGAGGGAGTGTTATTTTCATGTAAGATATTTTTATTTTTACAGGCTTCCACAGAAAGCCATGAGAGATTGATATGACTGATCAAGTAAAAACCCATACATCGCTCTATTTTAGATGTAGCAGTAATAAAAACAGCTCCTTCTGTGAACGTATATTTGTTTGTGCCTTGACCAAAGCACAGAAAAAATCTGAGGCCCACAGGTCATCTTCCTACCAGAAGAAAACTGAGTGAAGTAGGTTATGTACCTCATTTATGTATAAACACGTAATTTTTGGAACAAAGCAGTCACAAAACCTCAGGCGTGCAATCCTCTCTTCCAGATAAGTGAACTCCTGCACCACCATTGGTTTCCCGGGAAGGTATTCTAATCCAAGATCAGCTTCAGGTTCACAGCGTAATCTAAGGACCAGAGAGTCTTCCAAAGGATTTCTCGTACAAGCCTGCAGAGCATCAAAGAAAAGGAACGTGTTTACAAGCAAAGAAAAGGGATTTGTGAAGTTACAACTAAAAGGAATTTCACATAACTGCCTTAACATGTACTTTCCCACTTCAAATTAAGTATCTGATTTATCAAGATGCAAATTCAGTGCTAACTTTCTCTCTTCCAGTGAGCGATTAATGCAACCGAACAAAACTTTCGCCACTGCAGGTTTCTGTTATGCATACCTGCAGACAGCCTGAGCCTGTATGGCACAGACTTCAGTAAGTACAGGAAATCATGAGACCAAATAAATTTAGAATGCCCTAATTTTCTATATCACTAGGGGACTGCTTTTATTCCAGCTTTCAAAGAGTGGTCAGGTAATTAACAAGCAACACGTCAGTGTAAAATATTTATTATTACTTACTGTTTATTATTATTTACCATGCCCTTTGGAAACAACAAGCCAGGTTAACCCTTTGGCTAAATTACTAAAGTTTTGTGGAAAAAAGGAAGAGTTACTAGGTGAGCTATACAAAGCTTGACGTCACTTCAGAAAGGCTGTGCCAAAAACTTACTGTTTCCATGGTAAGATACTTCTTCTGTTTAATTCCTAGCCTTAATGTATTTACAGCCACTTTATACACGTTTGTTCCTAAAAAACTACATTTCATTCAAAACAGATAAATCCTCCTATGACTAACATTGCACTAGAAGATCGTGGAGTCCCTCCCTCTTCAACATCATTAGAATTGCTTATGGGTATGTGGAGGGAATCTGGAGCTTTTAGATATGTACGTAGTTTACTGTGGAGAAGGAGTAATGTCTTTGACAGTCTGTTGCCCTTGAACAAATCAGGCAACTTGAAGCCCTTCTAATATTATTAGCCATGTCATATAAAACTAGTTTTAAGAAATAACAAAAAATCCTGTCGGTGCCTGTGGCAGCCTTGTTAACAGCAGTTTACATCGTCAGTCTCCCTTCAAGTTACAGTCTGGGAAGGGCATTTCATTTCAAACATAAAAGCATTTTCTGTGCGTCCTCCATCTCCAAGTAGAGTAATTGTATTGCGTTGGCTAGGTGATACAAGGAGATTTCTTATCAGCCAAACTTTTGACTAGTCCAAAACTAGATGATGAGAAATTTCTGTAGTACATTGCTAGGTGGTTAAAGGCTGATTCTGAGCAAGCCATGTGAAACAAGACTGGAAAGAGCCCATGTCTTGTCAGTAGGCTTAAACCCAGTATAGAGGGTCCACATCATTCTTTAGCAGTCTGCCTGTTGAGAAAAGTGGAAAAACATCAGGTTAAAATAAGCATGACATCCAGCGTCCAGAAAGAGATAAGCTACAGCCTTAGTATATTTGTGTGGTCTTGAGGATAACAAAACACCATTCATGCTATCTATAATCAGAAGTTAGCTGGTGCTTTCCAAATGGGTATATGTGTTAGTCTCCGGGCCCATGCTACCACAATACTGTACGATTTCCTTACACCTTCAATTAGTTTCCCAGAATATTCTAGCTATCAGCCTACAAATGTCGCTCAGTATACTTGTGTGTTGCAAAACTTCTATTGCAGGGTTAAGAAACAGATTTAATGTTTAGCTTTTCATTGCTGGCAGGTAATTATCAGCACCAATCTGCATAAATCAATGCCATCCATCTGTACATTAGCATACAGTACTTTAAACATGTAAAAATGATACTTTACAGTGGGTCACGAGGAAAGAAGCAACTCCTGGCTTTCATGGTTTCATCATTTTGGCCAACAAGCTTTTGTAGAAAAGTGTTTTTGCCAGGCAAAAATGAATACTTAACCAAAAGTCCTGGAAGAAGCTATGTACAAATGTCGCATGGCAAAACTACCACCAGCTCAGTACTTAGGTGTCAGCTTCCTTATGCTCTTTAATTTTCCATACATAAACACTGCCTAAAAGAATGGGTTCTTCTCTCAAAACCCAATTGCCACTATCAGATGTAAAATGTAGGCTTCTGAAAATGAGCCGAAGCCCCAGCCACAGAGTTTATAACCATACCTCTTAAGGCAGAAGAGGCAATTATGGCTTGATGTAATCCATTTCTGAAGTTCAAACCAGCCACACAGGTCAGTCAGACAGGATGGAGTTTGAACACTAACTTGCCAGATGTGCATTCACCGCAATGATGTTTGTAGCAAACGTGGATTTATTTTATTGCAAATGGATAACATGTCTGAAAATAAGACTTGGGTATGAAAGGCAGCAGTTTCCCTGCATGATTTTAAACTTACTTCTTTTTTTTTTTTTTCCTAAATCAGCTGATCAAGCAGCACACAAACTAGCTTGCATATTCATTTTAATCCTCTCATCTATTCCCCCACCTCCTTCTCCTCCATCATGTGATCCTTTCTTCCTCAAAACACCAGATAGTTTTGTACACTGTCAGCAGTAAGAAACTGAAGGAGTCTGGAATTTGATGGGCCTCTAACAGAAGACAGTCTTGAGTGTTATTACACACTTGCTGTCACTGGATGAGCCACCCTCCCCTCTCAAAACATCCAATGAAAGCTTCTGGAAAACAGCCCCTTCCCACAAACTCCTCCTGCTGGCCTTCCCTCATTTGGAGCGTAAATCTTTCCTCTCAGCAGATTAGCTTTCTGTCCCCATCATTTCCTCTTGTCCCTCTGAAGAGATAAACCACAAACCCTGCAACTGATTTTATTTCTGCTTTCAGGCACCAACCAGAAAGACATGGGAATATACTCTTGTCATCAGCAGGAGAAAATGATGACTGTCACAACTGAGCAAAGAGAGGGATGTTCCTGCAAAATTCCATTCTGGGAACTGGGAAGCGGCCAACAGAGCTTGAAAAACCTCTCTTAGCTGGTTAATACTGGTCACCACACGTGTCTAAAATGTTACATTTTCTAGCAGATGCTACAGGAGTTAAATCAAGGTAAAGGAGTGATGTCTATAAGGAAAATAATGAATGTCATATTCAATTACTTCTAAATGTTACAGGTACAGACCTGTACAGACAACACTTCAGCTGTTCCTTCTCCGTGTCACCTAGTGAGAGATAATTCAAGGAGATTTTTCATTCCCATTTGAAGGAAAGCCACAAACCACCTTTTTAGAAGAGGACTGCCCTGCTTTGCTCTTCTTGTCAAAGCCTAAGAAGTAATGCTTGCAGAAACAGTTGCTGCATTAATTCCATTCTCCAGCATCTTCAAGACATGCCAATCTTTTGGCTACCCAGATCTTCAGTTATTGCTCATAAGGAGGTCTTTGATCTACCCTTTTCTATGATTTGTGACACAATATTGAATTATTACCAAAATGACTCACCGTCAGTCAGAGATAAGAACTGCAGGAGAAAGTGTGCTGGACTTCAGCCTCTGGGATACAGACTCGCCAGCTGCAGATGCTTATCTTCTCATTCCCCTCCCCTGGGAATCAAAGCCGGTTCTCAAACATACCTGTTCCATGGGAGTCTTATCCTCAAACCTGTAAGTGGTCTTTGGTCCAGATTCTACTAGAACAACTAATGCAAAGGAAAAATGAAGCAAATTTAAACAAATACAAGGACTAAAGCATAGAACAACCTGAGTTCACAGCACGATTCATGCTAAGAACCAAATGTGTGGTAGACTGGCAGTATTGGATTGATTTAGAGAACTTTAACCTTTAGAAATGATGCAACCTTAAACAGGAAATACTAATTGGGACAAAAAAATCAGTATAATTTTAAGTTACAGGATTTGTCTTTTCCTCCATGACTGCTTGAAGACTGGGGGAAGACAAGACAAAACAAAAAACTCAAATTATGTTGACTCACATACCTCATAGTACTCTGAGAAAGGAATTACATTTCTGTGACAATTTTCCAGTAGTAAAATCACTTCTAAATTCAAGGTGAGATTGTTTTGTCAACAGGACTTGATGGTATAGTTGTACCTGCTATAGGGGATTGTATTATGTGATCTATGAATGCCATTCCTTTCCTGCTTCTCTGTCACACAAACTGCTCATCAGATTTACCTAAAATTGAAAGGTGACTCAATCTCCCTTTCCAGAAATAACTTTGCTATTTTTTGCATGAGGGTAAGCTCTAGCTTGCACTGTGATGATAAACTCCTTCCTGAGACACCCAAGGAAGATCTCTGCCATGTAGGAGTTTCCATCACCATTCCTAGAGGCTTACTGAGCAATTCACATGCTTCCCACATACCACATTTCCACCATCTGCAGCTTTCACATGGTTTCCAGATGCCTATTGCCACTAGCAGCCTCCAGAGCCAGGTTTTCTCACTGTTTCCAGGGCAATGCCAACATGGCCACATTGTGTACCCAGCACACCAAAACACCACGTTCAGCCTAGGCAGCATCTCAGCACCTTCTCACCACAAGCCGGAAGGCTAAATTCATGCCAAAATCATCTTGCTTTAATTGCATGAAGCTGCTTGGTTTCTGATTTACAGTCACACCCTGCTTTTCTGCCTTTTGCCAGTCCATTTGGCAAATCCGGCCTTTCCTGGTACCCTACCAGGATTTTCAGAGCCGAGTCTGCCCTGCCCACTGCCAGCAACAGGCAATCACACACACCACACCTGGAAAGACTTTCCCTAGCTGCCCTGCTGCGGGTGCTATAGTGGCGGGAGTGCCTGCTGCTGCACATACACTCCAGCTTATGTTTTTTTCTGCACCTGAGCAGTGATTTGGAGCAAGAGGAATTGTGTCTAATGGGCTGCAGAGGGGATTTTTTGGAGGTAGGTTGCAAGGGGAGAGAGCTGCTTGAAAGAGCTAGGTGCAGGGAAGGGAACAGAGCTTTTGGGGGAAGGAAGTGTTTTATAGGTTGAAAAAAAAAAAAAATTTGAAATAGCCTGAATATCATTTGTATGCTTGATTAGGTCCAACTGGGCTAGCCAGCTTCAGTAGAGAAATGCTGTGAGCGCCTTCCCAGGGCCAGACACAGCACACTGGTGCATGGAAGCAGCATATATCAGGGAAAAGGATCTCCAAGTTGGCTATTTTGTACAACTGCTTTCATTTTGGGTCATCTGAGTCCATGTAGAAGAACCTTCACCTGCTTCTTCCTTCACACCCTTCCCAAAATACACAAGAAGTTATTCTTTTGGCTCAATGAGCAGATGAGAAGCAGAAGTGGCCAATTCAGAAATATGGTCTGCCCCAAATGTAGGAGACATTTGCATGCTAATATGAAAAAGATGTGGCGCCTGGATAGATTAATTTATTTTCAAGTTGTTGCACCTAGACAGGTCATAAGTTCAAAATTTACTTTATGTTTTAAATAGTTAATTCTGGAAAAGTATCATCTTTCTCTCTGGTGTGGGTTTTTTGGTCTGTGAATATAGCTAATTAAGGCATTACACTTCAGTTTCTCGACTGGGTGGGTGATGGATCAGGTGCTCATGGCTCTGTGGGACCACCAGGTGGGTGCACTCTGCAAGGCCACCTTCTGTGTTGCCTGCAGGGTGGCTGGAACCTGAGAGTAGCACCTCCAGCACCTAACACCCTAAAAAAAAAAAAAAAAAAAAAGAAGATAAAACCATTTTTGAGCTACTGGCTCCACTTTGAGGCATTTCTTGCAAAGCCTTGCAGAGGAGATGCCTGGCACAGTCTGTGTTTCACAACTGAACAGGTGGATCTTGCACTGGGGCTGCAGGTTGCAGACATTTTGCAAGGGGGGAGCTGACCTCATGGAAGAGGAGGGAATCAGTATCTGCTCTGAAGCTGCAAGTAGGTTCTTCTGGAGGCAGCTACACAGCCGAACTCCCTTCTCTCCTCTCTTCTTGTACTCGAAAAAACAGCCACCATTCAAAAAAACCCTAGCCTGTGTTTTGTGGAGTGAAGGGCCATACTCTAAAGACATTCGGGGGGAGGTATAGCATTTAGCTTGGTCCTTTCAGTCAGACAAAAGGAGGTAGGTTTCATTTGAACTACCAAAATCTATTCTAATTTGTTAGTCCCAGGCAAAAGTACTGTTTTGCAAGATAATGCATTCAGCTGTCAGTCTCTCAGTATCCATGTGAATGCACTTAACTTCTAAGTTTCTTCTTGTCACTCAGAAGTAGGGATTTTTGCTTTAGTGTTCTGTCTGTTTGTTTTTAAAGAATAATAATTAACCCCCCCCCCCCCGTGACAGCTATCTTTACAGCCTATCTGAAAAGGCATACAAGTATAAAATAACCCATTTACTAATTGTTAGAGAGAGAATAAAGCTTAATGCTGATAAACTTAATTTATAATGCCTTTTCTCAAAAAACAATTACTAAAAAAAGAATGTGAGAACAAGGCATAAGCAACGGAGAAATTGCACAGCATTTGTAAAAATAAGTTTCTATATTAATCCTCAGTAAAACAATAGTTTAGTCCTTCTCCACTCTAAAAGTATACTAGAACTACAGTCTGAGCAAATGTAATATTATTAATCCAAGTGTATTCTCACTTAGGTCAAGTTTAATTAAGACTTGTTTTAATTCAAACAGTAATATCACTTTCCTGATAAAGAGCAAGTTAAAATGCCCCTTGCACTGAACACCACCATGTTCCCAAGAGTTGCAGTGTTAGCTCAAGTTAATTATGTTTAAATTATTTCCTTTGGTGTACTGATGTAAAGATCATCATCTGACCCCTTAGAACAAGGGCAGCGAATCAAAGCTTTCTGACACTTACAGTGAAGCCTACCTGACCATTGCACCCTCGTGGCGAACTTTGCCTGCCTTAAATTTTAACACTGAATGACTACATCATTAAGATAAATAAATAAATAAATAAAATCATTGCTTAGTTACATTGCATGGTTTCTTACCTCTTAAAATTCTTCCAGGGAGGTTTTCGAAGTCCTCACCTTCCATTGTCTGGCCATGGCATGAAAGCAAAAATCACTGCAGCCCTCCTTTATGCTTTTGCTCGTGGCTCATCGCACAGAATGTACAAGTCAGTGCAAGTCCTCAAGCTTTTAAATCTAGAAAACACATTAACTGTGTTCACCACAATGTTGGTGATTTGCAATCGCTTCTTACTAGTGTTACAGCAGCAAGTTTAAAGGCAGTAGCAAAGGGAGTCAGCTGGTTTTCCACACTGCCTTGATGGACGTACGTGCAGACTGAGTCTCCAGTGAGCAGTCATACTTGGGCATCGCAACTACAACTGAACATAAACACTCACTTGTGGAAGCTTTCAAGCATAGGATGTGGCTACAGCACAGTTAAAGGCAGATCCCTTCCAAGTGAGGCAATTAAGAAAATACCCTGTGTTTCTTGGGCAATGTTCCTTTTTGTTTGTTTGTTTTTAAATGAGCCCTTCAAAAAGGGAAGGGGCAAGAGTGGAAGAGACTGGACAAAATTGCTCCCACTTAAACCTGTTTTACAAAGAATTTTTCAAAGTTTTTAGCCTAGGAGCATTCAAATTATCAGGCAATTGGGACCTTTTCCACATACTGGGAGTATACAGATACTCCAGCCACAAAACCAAACCAAACAACCATGAACCAGAAAAATTTGTCTGAAGTTAGTGTTATTGAGCCACTGTGACTAAATCATCCGTGCGTTAAAGACATGCCAAATCGCTGCGCAAATTAAAAAGCAACCATAAAGTACAAAGGGACCTTGTCTGATTCTGACAAATGCTTTCTTCTGAACTTTTGTGGTATGTGAGTTTCTACAGACTGTAAATCAATAAGTAAATAAGCATTTAAAGTTTTCTCCTACAGACTTACAGTTTGTGACCTGGTGGCTAGAGATGATGCCACCTGCAGCAGACAGGCCATTCTGTTGTCCTGCTGTATCATAGAATCATAGAATTGTTGAGGTTGGAAGGGACCTTTAAGATCATCAAATCCAACCATTATCCTAACCTGACAAAACCACTTCTAAACCATGTCCCCAAGTACCACGTCTACCCTTTTTTTAAACACCTCCAGGGATGGCAAATCCACCACCTCCCTGGGCAGCCTATTCCAATGCTGGATGACCCTTTCAGTGAAAAAAATTTTCCTAATATTTTCCTAAACCTCGCCTGGCTTAACTTGAACCCATTTCCTCTCATCTTATCACTTGTCACTAGGGAGAAGAGGTAACTCCCCATCTCTCTACAACCTCCTTTCAGGTACTTGTAGAGAGTGATGAGGTCTCCCCTCAGCCTCCTCTTCTCCAGGCTAAATAGCCCCAGTTCCCTCAGTCGTTCCTCATAAGACGTGTCCCCCAGACCCCTC
>VZSZ01011329.1:16232-64522 GCA_013398815.1 Ibidorhyncha struthersii | reverse complement strand
GCAAACTTACTGAGGGTGCATTCGATCCCCTCGTCCAGGTCATTGATAAAGATGTTAAAGAGAACCGGCCCCAGCACCGAGCCCTGGGGAACACCACTTGTGACCAGACGCCAACTGGATTTAACTCTATCACCACCACTCTCTGGGCACGGCCATCCAGCCATTTTTTTCCCCAGCAAAGAGTACACCTGTCCAGGCCATGAGCAGCCAGTTTCTCCAGGAGGATGCTGTGGGAAACTGTGTCAAAAGCTGTGCTAAAATCCAGGTAGATGACATCCACAGCTCTTAACTCATCCACCAAGCGGGTCACCTTATTGTAGAAGGAGATCAGGTTTGTCAGGCATGGCCTGCCTTTCACAAACCCATGCTGACTGGGCCTGATCACCCTGTTCTCCTGCATGTGCCATGTAATGGCACTGAGGATGATCTGCTCCATGACCTTCCCATGCACTGAGGTCAGACTGACCAGCCTATAGTTCCCTGGGTCCTCCTTCCGGCCCTTCTTGCAGATGTGTGTCACATCAACCAACCTCCAGTCAGCTGGGACCTCCCTGGTCAGCCAGGACTGCTCATAAATGATGCAAAGCGGCCTGGTGAGCAGGTCTTTGCAGAAAAAGAACTCATAAGCAGAAGTCTACAAGCTATATATTTTTTTTTTTCTGTCTTACAGCCTCTGTTTAAAAGGGGTGGTATTGCATTTGCAGATAAGAGAAATATGATAACCTCGATGCTGACAAATTATTTAGAATGTGGATGACAAATACCGTGTTGTTTTCTACCCAAAGCTTCAGAGGACATTGTCCTTGGTTTGAAGCGAGATAAAATACACCAATGTCTACAGACTAGCACTCTTTCCAGTTCCATCCTAGATGAAGCAGGGCTATCTACAAAGTCTTACAGTGGTTTATTAGATTGACAAAGATCTTTTGGCTTAACGGTTAGCGCAGCAGAGGCTCGTGTCCCCACTCAGTGACATTCTTGGCCTTAAGAGTTGCTATGAATGCCAGTCTCAGGGCTTCTTTTATAGCTGTGCCTTCTGTGTCTCTTTAGAGAGGAAGTGTTTGTAAACATGTATTTTTGCAATGTGAAATTACTTCAGTTGCACAATGACTATTATTTGTCAGTTTACAACAGAGCAGGCTAAGGTCAAACTTACATTCTACTTTTGAAAGTACATCTGGCATTTGAAGAGCTGAGGATGCTGCAAGCTGAAGGAACAGCTTCCCCTCACCTCCATTCACTTTGCTGAGTGGCCTCCCCAGTTTTCGTTTTCAGCTGAAATCGGCTAACTTGGGACTGGTTTGGAGATGTGTCTTTGCTGGAGAGAGAAGAGTCATTCAAGCATGGGAAAAGCTGCTTAATAACAAGGCATTAGATCGCTTTGGACCCAAGTTGAAAATCTAAATTTTTCCTTTCTAAGTGTATTTAGCCTTGAAGTACTACTAATTGAACGGGGGTGATTTGGTCACTTTGCTCAAGTGTCTGGGTATAAAAGCCCTTAGGAGAAAATCCATCAAGGTAAACTGAAGGCTTTCAGTTGAACGTGGTGTGTTTTGATTAAGCCTGTTCCAGTTAGCGTGAAAGCTCAAGTTAGCAGCCTTTGCTGCATGTTGGCGAAGCCATATTATGGAAATACATTTGACATTACTTTTGCTCAGACAAACAGAAAGGTTATGGGGGCTTTAAATACCCAAATCTGGATTTGTGCTCTGCAGGATTCCTGCTCAGTTGTTAACTAACCCTGAAGTTTTTTGAAAATGTAAATGCCTATGCACTTTCAAATTAAAGCTCCCCAGGTTCACCAACTTCTGCGTCTGGGACTACCCAAAACATGTCTCTTTCAGCCTGAGGATTAGCCTGCAGATCTGCACTCATCCTGAACACACCGAGCCTGCATACATAGCCTTCCATGTCCTCTCCTCTGGAGGTGCTTGGCATGCAGCATCTGCCAATGCCAGTTTTTTTCCAGAAGGGAGCAGGAAAACATGTTTGCTTTGCAACACAAAAACAGCACTAGGAACTGGGATGGAGACCTGCAGCTTTGGAAGTGAATGCCTTGCCTGTTAGGATAAGTAAACATGCATTTTTCTTCTTGGACAGTCTCCACATCAAAGATTTCTGCTACAAACAGCCACCATGGCAAATAAGGAGAGTCTCATTCCTGACATATTACAGAGGTGCTCTCAAAGACAGCAAGGAGACCGGACCCTGAGCTGGGCAACTGTTCTTCCACTGCTGTATGCTGGAGTAGATGTGGAGGGGTGATGGCTGCCCCCCCTGCCTGTCTCCTGGGTGTGGGGGGAACAATGGTCCTTCCTTGGCTCTCAAGGGAGAAGAATTTGTCCTTGCTCTTCAGCAGCAGGTACTTCACTATAAATCACAGTAGCAAAAGACACTGTATTCTGGTCAGAAATTTAAGGGTCTGTAGGATGCAAAGAAAGTTTTCTCCAGCTGGCTTTGCTAGTCCCCCATTCTGAAACACCTAATTCTTACAAACATTTCAAAAAAATTACCTGATCCCAAGATTATCCTGAAGTCCTCAGATACATTTGGACATCCAGCCTTCTAGCTCCAAAGCGACATACCCCTGGTGAAACTGGGAGTCTGCGGAGACACAGCTTAGCCCAGTAGAAGCTGTCCTCTCTGGCTGTCCCTTCCTGTGCTTGCCAAGGAGAGCTCACTGTAGGACAGTCTTCTCTCCCAGGGAAGGCTGGTATCCTGGGGAAAGGAAGCACCAGGGAAGCAACTTGGGTGGAGATGCCAAACTTCTGCAGGGCTCACTTACTTGGGCATGGACCCTCTAGCCCAGGTGGTCTGCATATCTGCTGAAGCCAGTATACTCGGTCAGCCCTTTTTATCTGCTCTGGTTTCCTCCATGTGATAGCCATCCTTCGGTTTTCCTGTTTGTTCTGAGAAAAGCATTTGGGGAAACTGTAAAAGTGATGGCTCAAAGGAGCAGAGAAGATCCTGTGATACAAAGGCTTATATCCCTGCCAGGAAATTGAACTCATTTTTCCCTCTCCTGCTGCTCAAACATCTGGCTTCAAGACTTCGAATGTTAACAAAAAAGTTGACATGTGACTCATTTTGTTGATGTTTGCAGCTGTTACACATCAGGTCTGGGAAAAAAAAAATAATAGCATGTAAATGAGCCAGCCACAAGTTTTATAAAGCATTTCTTCTGATGAGAGAGGGTTAAAGACACTCTTGGAAGTACAGTAAAAGACTTGCCTTCAGCCTGAGTTTCAGCTAGCTTCAAATGCCACCCTAGTCAATGTTTTGAAAACCTAGTGGCTGGAGTTCCTGAAACAAGCCCCAAAAGACGCGTTAGCACCTCCCCTCCCAGTCAAACACAGGTGATCAGGAAGCTCCTTCTTTAGAGCACAGCCCAGGTGCTTTTTGCTGCTCACATCAATGAAGTAAAACCCAGTGGTCACCTAACGAACAGCAAAGAGGCCTCAGGTGGAGAGCATCCAATGCCAGGAGCTTTGTCTTCTGTGAGGGAGTTCAGCCTTGGATATTTATTCAACTCCATATGTGTGTCCCCTGTCCAGAAAGCAACTAATTTCTTCAATTTTGATTTAGAAAACTGCCTCACAAAAATTAAATTATAATAAGCAACTGCTTAATAAAGCTACTTGCTGCTAGAGGGTGTATGAATGACTCACGTCACGCACACAGCAGCCATAGCGCTCAGAGCAGGCTGGCTGATGAGGAGCAATGCCTCCCATATTTAACCAAGGCACAAACCGGACACTCCAAAGGGCTTAAAACTATTAAAAACTTACAAGTATTTTCCTATGGGAAGCCAAACTAGACATCTCCCCTTAATAACCCCCACCTCCCGCTTCACCCCTGTGCTGCCACCACACCATTCTAGTTTGGTCTTCCCGTCCAGTCTTGCAGGTGACCCTACACTCACCGCAGCTCGCACCCAGGCTGCAGGTGTGTGAAGACACAACATGGGAAACAGGGAAAGGATATCGCACATGTCTGAGCACCACAAAAAAGTGCAGTTTGCTGCATGTACTCCAGGACTTACAGGAGGGTTTGCACTGCAAGTTTGCGTGTCTGGAGGACAGTGGGCAATTCCTGTCAGCACATCCCCTTTCACCAGTCTTTTTGCACCTCTTCCTTTGCTTAAGCAAGGCAGAAACCTCATGGGCAGCTACCAAAATGTAATGGGAAAAAATCTGGGTGAAACCTTGTTCTTTTCAGATCTCAGGGTCAAAAGGCAACTCTGTAAGGAGCAGGTTTTCAAGGTCAACATGCAAAAATTAGCTGAGGGTCCTGGGGCTGGCAGTCAGTGGCTCCAGCGCATGATGTGCAAGAGAAGAGTGTGAGGAAGAGACATTGCAGTAGCAATAGAAATGTCGGTCTAAGGATACCTGCTAATGCACAGACTGTCAGCGTGACCTCTTTTCAGATCATGGAAGCGGATCATAATGCTACAAACTGCTGACTAGGTTTTAGTGGATTACTCTGCACTACTGAATCAGGGTTTTCAGAACACCGCCTGTTTTAATGGCATACCTTGTTGTCTTGGGTTTTTCCCGAAGCCCACACCCAGAAAAAATAAATGGTAGCAGGACAGGCTGCTGCAAACTGGTCCAGTCTTAACTCTTAACTCAAGGTAATAAATCAGTAAGAAAATGCAGCATAAAACAAAATCACGAGTTACTCAGGGGAAGCTTTGCAATGGGCAGATCCGAGTATCAGCTAGAGTACTTGTTCCTGTGCTCTGCAATTCAGCTGCGTGGGCATCTAGCTGACCATGTGGTCCTTCCTGTTGGTATTAATAGAAGACAGATGCCACAACTCTCCAGACAGTTACAGCTTCTCTATTTTAAGCTGGTTATACGAGTTGGTTTTTTTTCCCCATCAGGCCAATCATAATCTAAGATTTCCTCAGCTAAAGGGCTGTAGCTCTCTTCAGCATTGAGCAGCAGGAGGCTGCAGCATCTCTCTTAAGACCACCCTTGGTCGTGCAGTCCCAGCCCTCCATGTTTCCATGTCCCCTGGCAGGGGAGGGCCCTGTGTCTGCCTGGAACCTGCAGTGCTCTGTGGAGCTGGCTCACACCCGGAATATTCTCCCTGGTGTTCCCTGATGTTCACCAGCTGCTTGCTTTTTGGCAACTGAAAACTCAGGAGGTTTCAGTGCAATAAATTGTCTTTTCTGTGGCCACTTCACCTACCAAACATGAATTTTGTCATAGCCTGATGAGGATGCTGCTAGCCTTGCGGGGAGGTGCTCGCTGCAAGGGGTCGGTGCTCTGCAGCAGGTGTCTCTGCAGAGCCAGTCATTACAGGTGTGTCCATTTGCAAGGAGGCTGAAGGTGGAGGCTGAAGGGAGGGTGTGGAGGAGGAGGGAAAGAAATGGGTGTTTGGAAGCATGACAGGGTGTAGTATTGCTTTTGTAGGTCATTGCAGGAGTTACCTGCAGAGGTACTAATTTGTGCCATGTAAAATCATGGGGTATATTAGTAGAAGAGCTTTGGTTCCTATAATCTTCACATTTACATTAGCAGCCTCTGCATTGAATCCCTATGAAGTCAAATATGTCCTTTTCCTGAAGAGCTCAAGCATTTGGAATTACAGACTTCATAAACATCTCTCTGTGTGAACACGAGCAGTCATTTGAGAAGCTGGCCATTGAAACCCTGCTGCAGGCACGGCAAAGGCTTTGGTTTTATGATACCCAGCAGGGCTCCCCCTCACAGCACTGGCCCTCCTGCTCTGGTGTCTCTCACCGAAGCGTCTTTCATGGTCCAGGCTTGCCAGATCTTCTTCCAAACCATGACTGCATTACTATTTTAGTTGAGTTGGCAGTCTTGACCTACCTAATCATAGAATCACAGAATCCTTTAGGTTGGAATAATTTAGGAGGTCATCCTCCCCCTCTACTCTGCCCTGGTGAGGCCGCATCTGGAGTACTGTGTCCAGTTCTGGGCTCCCTGGGTCAAGAAGGGCAGGGAACTGCTGGAGAGGACCCAGCAAAAGGCTACGAAGATGATTAGGGGACTGGAGCATCTTTCTTATCAGGAAAGGCTGAGGGACTTGGGTCTTTTTCGTCAGGAGAAGAGGAGACTGAGGGGGGGAATCTTATCAATGCTTATAAATACTTAAAAGGAGGGTACCAGGAGGATGGGGCCAATCTTTTTTCAGTGGTACCCAGTGACAGGACAAGAAGGAATGGGCACGAACTTGAGCATTGGAAGTTCCATCTAAACATGAGGAGGGACTTTACTTTGAGGGTGGCAGAGCACTGGAACAGGCTGCCCAGAGGTGTGGTGGAATCTCCCACTCTGGAGACATTCAAAACCCACCTGGACGCCATCCTGTGCAACCTGCTGTAGGTGAACCTGCTCTGGCAGGGGAGGTTGGACTAGATGATCTCCAGAGGTCCCTTCCAACCCTGAGCATTCTATGATTCTGTGTGATTCTGTGAAAAAACCCTTAAGATCATTGAGCCAACCACAAACCTAGCCAAGTCCACCACTTCTAAACCATGCCCCTGAGTGCCACATCTACAGGTCTTTTAAAAACCTCCAGGCATGGTGACTCAACTGCTTCCATGGGCAGCCTCTTCCAATGCTTGATAATCCTTTCAGTGAAGAAATTTCTCCTAATACCCAATCTAAACCTCCCCTGGCACAACTTCAGGCCATTTCTTGTCCTATCTCTTGTTACTTGGGAGAAGAGACCAACCCCCACCTTGCTACAACCTCCTTTAGGTAGTTGTAGAGAGCAATAAGGTCTCTCCTGAGCCTCCTTTTCTCCAGGCTAAACAACCCCAGTTCCTTCAGCAGCTCCTCATAAGACTTGCACTCTGCCCCCCTCACCAGCTTTGTTGCTCTTCTCTGGACACGCTCCAGCACCTCAAGGTCTTTCTTGTAGTGAGGGGCCCAACACTGAACACAGTACTCGAGGTGGGGCCTCACCAGTGCCAAGTACAGCTGGACAATCCCTTCCCTAGTCCTGCTGGCCACACTATCCCTGACCCAAGCCAGGATGCTGTTGGCCTTCTTGGCCACCTGGGCACACTGTTGGGTCATATTCAGCTGGCTGTTGACCAACACCCCCAGGTCCCTTTCCTCCAGGCAGCTTTCCAGCCACTCTTCCCCTGTGCTGCATGGGTTTGTTGTGACCCAAATGCAGGACCCGGCACTCGNCAAGGTGGGGCCTCACCAGTGCCAAGTACAGCTGGACAATCCCTTCCCTAGTCCTGCTGGCCACACTATCCCTGACCCAAGCCAGGATGCTGTTGGCCTTCTTGGCCACCTGGGCACACTGTTGGGTCATATTCAGCTGGCTGTTGACCAACACCCCCAGGTCCCTTTCCTCCAGGCAGCTTTCCAGCCACTCTTCCCCTGTGCTGCATGGGTTTGTTGTGACCCAAATGCAGGACCCGGCACTCGGCCTTGTTGAACCTCATACCATTGGCCTCGGCCCACCAATCCAGCCTGTCCAGATCCCTCTGTAGAGCCATCCTACCTTCAAGCGCATAAACACTCCCACCCAACTTGGTGTTGTCTGCAAACTTACTGAGGGTACACTCAATCCACTCATTCAGATCATTGATGAAGATATTAAACAGAACTGGCCCCAATACTGAGCCCTGAGGAATGCCACTTGTGACCGGCCACCAACTGGATTTCACTCCATTCACCACCACTCTTTGTGCCCAGCCATCCAGCCATTTTTTTACCCAGCAAAGAGTGTGCCTGTCCAGGCCATGAGCAGACAGTTTCTCCAGGAGAATGCTGTGGGAAATGGTGTCAAAGGCTTTACTAAAGTCCAGGTAAACAACATCCACATCCTTTCCTTCATCCAATCACATCCCTTCTCATCTAGTACCTTCCTCTTTGTAATGGCCTTTCCCTAATTTCTTGTGTCCCCCTTTTCTGGTCATCCCTTCCCCAGACTGACTCTGTTGGGGTGATCCAGGCATCCCTTCTAGGCTGTGTGTTTAAACCTTCCTCTGATCATTCTGTTCCCATGAAAAAATGCTCAGTCTGGTTAGTGTGTTTTTTGTAACACCATGCTTTAGCCTGGACTGGCTGCTTCAAACAAGCTGAGTAGGGCAGAAGGGTTATTTTGTGCATTTTGTTATTTTCTGCATGTTCCTTCCTGCACCTAGAAACCAGGCAGCCTGCTCCAGGTGGAGCAACCAAAACAAAACAAAAAGCAAAAAATAGTACCACGATGTGACCTAGCAACAGCAAGCTTGTGATCCCACTAGCCCTCAGGCGTTAGGGAGAAGCAGTTATATGCCACCTACACTGTGCTTAAGCGTGGCTCTTTCACCTTGCTGAACTGTACCCAATAACTTTTGCATTGTGCCCAGGTGCTGGCAGTCCCTGCCACGCTTGTGTCACTTGCAGATGTGACACTGCACTCCTCCACCCCACCTCCCCGTGAGCGAGCCTGGTCTCTGCCCGCTGCTGGAAAATGTGCCTGGCCACAAGGCTTTTTCTCCCGTAAAACCTCCTGCCTTGGCAGGCCAGAGCAAAAGCTGCAAGCCCAGTGGTGGTGCCTGGGTGAGGGTCCCGGGGTGGGATGCAGCAGACAGCATGGAACCTCTGGTGGTATGCCTCGCCCTGCCGGCAGGAGCACACCGAGTCCAGGCATGACTTAGGTCCTGCTGCTCTGCATAGATAGTAGGTGAAATGCTTGTGGGAAAAGTAAAGTCTCCTTCCTTGGACTACACAGTCTGCTTTGTTTAAAAAAGGGAAAAAACAAGTTCAGTGGGAGTGATGTCCATTTATTTCGGAGGGAGAACAGGCCGCAAACCTGTACAGTTAGGTCCACTAAGCGAGGCTATTCGCAGGTAACACACACTTGTTATTTAGCCTGCCCTATTAGGGATGTTTGAGTCTGAGCTTAACTGAGCTTAAAAAGGGAGGTCAATGATAAAAAGGGCTGTACTTGGTCTGACCAAAGGTTCACCTGACTGTCCTGTGTCCAACACTGACCATAAGCAGATGTCAACAAAAGCATAAGGCCAGAGCAGGTATTTAGGGTACTCCAAATACTCTTGGCCTCCTGTAATTTTCAGCTCATCCTGGGCCACATACTGGTGTTATCTATTTAACAAACCTCAGTGTTGTTCAGACTTGCCTTAAACTCAGGTAAATATTATTTTTCCAGAAGATCCTTTGGCAAGAAGTCCTGGAGGTTTGCTGTCAGTTGGGAGAAGCCATCTTCTCGAGAAACATTGTGTCTTAAGAGATTCGCAGCATGGCCACACAGCATGGAGACCTTGGGTCACGTCCACTCAGCCCAAGCCATCGCCTCTCGTGTCCTCTGCGCTGCCCAGAAGCCTCCCTATGTCACAGGGCTCAGCCTTTCCTCCCCACCACAGCGCGTTGCCTCATACAGAGAGGCAGAAGGCACAAGGGGACGGGGTCTACCCTCTGGTTACCTTGTGCTGCCACCCATGCACTGAATGAACTCAGTGTTCAGGGTTTCACCCCGGTCCTGGCAAGGACTTGCTCTGGAACAGCAGCTCCCCTGCTCCATCTTCTGCTTACGTGTCTCTTAGAGTGGGTCTCTCTGTCTGCATTGATGATAAACATGTTTTTCTCCTCCAGTATGTGAAAACCAAGTTAATTTGCCTGGTGTATGCTATGAGTTCCCTGGGTGCAACAGTTCCAGAAAAAAAAGTTGTTTATGCTCCTTGACTAGCAGCCTGAGGTCTAGCCAGGTTTAGAGCCTGGTCACTTACCCCAGTGGGGGCTTAGGAGGACATGTGCCGAGGAAAAGCCCTGACTTCTCCAGTGATCCAGCACAGGCGGGCAGCTCGTGGCCAGACCCATGCTGACACAAGGCTTCTGCAAGGGGGGGCAGCGAGAGGGCTCAGGCCTCCTCTGCCAGGCCTGAAATGTTCTGGGGCAGGTGTCTGAGAAAACCAGGCAGCAGGTAGGACGCTGTCTGCTGGGCTCAGGCATAATTCAGGTGGATTGCAATGTGGTAGATGAGATACCGCAAAACATCGCCAGTATCGGTTGTGCAGGGGTTGAAAGTTAGCCTGAAGGATGCTGTACAAAGAAAAGGTGATGCACAATTAGGCAGGATTAGATTAAGCACAGACATGCTGGTTTTCACATTTGAGGGAGGATGCCAGGTAGATGGGAACAGTCTTTTTTCAGCGGTGCCCAGTGATAGAACAAGAGGTAACGGGCACAAACTTGAGCATTGGAAGTTCCATCTAAACATGAGGAGGGACTTTACTTTGAGGGTGGCAGAGCACTGGAACAGGCTGCCCAGAGGAGTTGTGGAGTCTCCCACTCTGGAGACATTCAAAACCCACCTGGACGCCATCCTGTGCAACCTGCTGTAGGTGACCCTGCTCTGGCAGGGGGGTTGGACTAGATGATCTCTAGACGTCCCTTCCAACCCTGACCATTCTGTCATTCTGTGATTTTCTCCTTCAAAACAAATATAAGTCAACTGTCCAGAGGCTTGCCAGCATCTTAGTTGCTGCAGGAAGAAAGACCCTGGCCTGTAGTTTTACAGAGCTTCCATCTGAATTTGAAGTCAGAAACTTGTTTTGGTGCAGCTGGACATGGCACGGTAGGGAGTCCGGCAGAGCTTGCTTCTCACTGCCTCGGGATAGCCTACATTTGGTGGGTATGATAGTTTGTCACACCAGAAACAAGGTCAAAGTACACAGAGCTACGCACACCCTTCAAGTACATACAAACCCCAATGATTAGCCACAGTTAAGTAGTTAATATAAGCCACTATTGGGCAATTAGAACTCTTGCTATGTTTTCTTTAGGGGTGTGCACGATTCCTGCCTGATAGTCCAAGTATTTAATTTCCTGTGATCAAAGAGCAGGGTCCTAACAGCAGAAGTGAAAAGCTATCCCCTTGCTCTGAAAGCTGCACGTGGGATTAGCTCAAAACTTGAGTCCATGCTGAGCCGGGGGCAGCTGGCCTGGGCGCTTCGCACGGGAGCAGCAGGAAGCAAACTGCTGCTGTTGCACCTCGACTTAGGCAAGTGCAAGTGAACCGGTGGCAATTAAATGGGGCTGAAGTTTCACACCTTGACTTCTGTATGAGAATATGTTGCCTTTTCATACTTACTTACAAAAGATATGTCTGTGGTAATGACATCCTAATACCAGTCTTTCTCACCTGTTCCTTTACTGATCAAAACACGTCCCTGTAATTTGCAGAACAAGCATCAGTATTGAGATGTCAGGGTGCAATACGTATGCAATGAACAAATCATAGTGTCTGTAGTATTCACTGGTACGTTAATGGTGGACTTGGTAGTGTTAGGTTAACAGGTGATGATCTCATGGGTCTTTTCCAACCTAAATCTTCTATGATTCTATGTTTGTGGGTGACACTTACATTACTGCCTATTTCTGGAATTCTGTCAGATACAAGACTTACATCTAGGTTCATGCAATTTGAAATTGCTAAACCATGGCATTGAATATCCATTTTATAATTGAGAAGCTATTGACAGGAAAAAGAGCAATTGTATCTTAGCTATGCGCAGGTTCTAGTACAAGGTGGACAAAGGGACTCTGTGCAGTGTAGCTTAAATGTTATGTAGGACAACTGAAGTCAGTGATTATAAAAAAAAAAAAAAAAGTCCCGCATTCCCTCTGCTGCAACTGCAGAAACAAGGATTACACTGGCTGTCAGGCCAGTCCACTGCTACGCTAGTATCCCTGAAAGCAGCTCCTTCCAACTGTCTCAGCGAGCGCGCCTTGAAAAGGTTTTGCCTGTTGAAGGTGAAATTTTCCTGTTTCTGTGCAAGTAACAGTCCAAAACATTATCTGTCTAGCAGGAGAAAACTCAGCACTAACTTTCCCCTTCCTTTCCTCAGAAGAGCATCAGGAAGCAGATGCAGGCCACAGGAAAGCTCACTCTGTGCTTCTCCAGTAGTTTTCTCCAGTCCAAGGAGGTGCACAGAGCAGGCATGATTTGCTGATGGTGAACGTTTAACAGGTGTTACAGTTGTCTTTGTAGTATAGAAACAAGATGCATTTGCTACCCAGCTTGCTTGAGGCTGCAGGAGGTGAAGGGCTTTGGATCCAAGACTTAACAGGGAAGGTACAGGAAAGCAGGGGAGAGGCAGCTGCCGCTCCGTCATCCCCACACACGGTAAATACCGACAGGCCTGTGCCAGCAGTGCCAGGAATAACGAATGGGAAGTCGGGTTCCAAAACAAGAGGATTTCACAACCCCTGACACCAAGAAAACTGAAAGATTACTCGTGTTTCCAGAGGCAGAATGTGGCAGGGTGAGAAGAGGAGTCACTGAGTCCTCCCCAGGCAGGAGCTTTAGTCTTGGCATTACTGCACTCTCCTCTCTCTGCCATTTCTTTGCAGATACCTGGAGTGGAAGCAAGAGGGACCAGTGGTGGCCAGGAGCAGCAGTGCCATCCTTGTGACACAGCGGGGGCCCAGACACCAGAGCAAGTCCCACCCGGCTGTCCCAGAAAGTGCCTCTATGAATGGAGCTCACCTGTTAAGCAAGCACCGCACTCACTGCCACACTTTTGGTTGCTCAGTCTAGCCCAAGTGGTGGACTGGTTGTGAACCAGGGACAGAACCAACGGAGCCTTGTATGCCTGTGGCAGCTTCTTCCAGCCTCTCACTGGTGTGCTGTAGAGGACACAAGCCGCAGTATTTCCTACATGGATGGAAGTGATCACAAAGGGCAATGAAAGCGTCAGTTTTTCATTTTGTCAGCTCTGGATAACTGCAGGAGCCATGCTGCATTGCACACTGTGCATCATCCCCTCAGAGGGGGAAAGCACATGATGTTGAAGTGAGCACCTTTTGGAAAAGATAAGTTTGCATGTCTTTGGAGATGAGGCACATCGTACAAGTTGTTGCAAGTTAAGGATGGCCTGAAGTCTTGAGGAGCAAAAGGTAGGAAATTAATAGAAGGCTTTGCTATTCAGAACACAACTTTAAGGAATAATATAAAATACTTCTTGCTAAGAAATCTCCACCCACTGTGCATGCTATAAGAAATAAAAGACAGGAGGATTTCTGTCCCAGTTTTATTTTTTATTTTTTTCTCACAACGCCTGCTTCAACAAAAGATTGAAACAGTCAAACTAAAACAGACCAGGACATTATATGCTCATACCATTTACAATATTTACATAATATACATTTTTTTTTTTTTTGCTCAAGGGGTAATTATAGCAACGTGGAACAAAAGTGCAAGTGAAAACAATCACTGGTGTAAAAAGTTAAACTTTCCTGTTGATCATGTTGCAACGCTTGAACTAACAGAAGTAATAAGTGGGGTAAATGCACTTCATAGAAAGCAAGCGTAGTTGTCACTTCACAGTGACAGGTCTTGCTGAGCTTTATTTACACCAAGCCTAAGCCTAAGCTATTACTCTATCCAGAAAATTAATGAGTGAGTTCACAAGTGATCCCTTCATCATTTCAACATTGAACAGCAGAATCTCACTGTTGAACTTTCTGTTGTGCAAATAGATAGCAATTAATTTCAAATGCTCTGTTTTATTAAATGCTAAAATATATTTTAACTTCCTTATTATACATGCTATAAAATTACACTAAAAATTTCAAGTTTCTGAAGTAACAATTACCTTTCTATATATATTATATATATATATTTTTTTTTTAAATACCCAGGATAAAGATATACCAGCTCCAGTACGGCTGTGTTTTTCCACAAGCATCTACCAAAGTCCCACACATAACCAAAGCCTCATCTAGAAGTTAGTTTTTCAGGTATGCTACTTCGGTCGCCCTCTCATTTTCCCTTCCCTTCTTTTTAAAGCACCTTTCCACGTGTTCCACTCGGTGGCTGTGCTACCTTTTGACCTCAGGCCATGCTGCCCTTCCAGTGGAAGGGCTGAAATTCATTGCCCTCAAATTAATAAGCCAAGTGGCACGGCCACTGATGGACAAGCAGCTGGTGACATTTTTCACCACTTGGAGTGTTCCTTCAATACAGTACTGCAATCTCCAGGTCAGTCATAATTTAATTCTGTCAAATACCTGACATCAACAGGAATTACTTTAGACCTGGATTTCATTTCATGGCCATGTACAGGGGTGCTTTTCCATCCGCAAGCTGTACACACGCTACCCTGGCCTAAATGCAAAACAGAGTGTACGGTGGTCTCAGCTGTGTGGTCTTCAACAAAAAGCAGTCTGAATTTTACAGACACAGATTATCACCCACCCTAGTAATTTTCTCCATGGTTTTATCCTCAAGTAGCACCAACCATTTAAAATTTTCACCTTTTATATATACACATATACTTTTTAATATTTTCTATATATATACATACACACATATATGTGGCATTGGTATGTTCACCACAGGAGAAACTTATTTACAATTACTTGGAAAAATTAAATTGTATCAAGTTACAGTATACCAAAGCAAAATTGGCATTTGTGCTTTCTGTTTGTACAGGAATCATTTTTGTAATTTCAAAAGTAGTTTATATTTTTATTTGCATCTAGACATGTCACATGATGAAAAAAATTAGAAAACAGCTAGGACTGAGAATTACAGAGCATCAGCTTTCCTCATATGCTACATTAAGTCTACAGAATAGCTGCTTTCTGCAGAAATTCTCCATTCAAACACCTACGCGATCATCCAAGCTTGCTTGAGGATCTTCTTAATAAATAACAACACACAGCAGAAGAACCATGCATCCTGGCTTGCACTGTGCACATTCATGAGATAAAAGTTTCTGCCTTCACTGGGTAACACAATAATAAAACAGCACTTAAACTTCACTTTTTACTCGGGACATCAAAGTGCTTTTAAAAAGAAGGAAGTACTCCCATTCTATGCAGTAGTTAAGAGGCACAAGGTATAAGGCTTGAATTACTGTCTTCAGACACTGACCAGGCCGTGGAAACCAAGGGCTTAAACTCCAAATTCTCCCCAATCTGTTTACTGGGTTGGAGAATCCCATTTTCTCAGGTAATCTCTACTCTTGGATGTAGATGCTTGTTTATAATCTGTAATGTTAACCAAAAAAAATAGCAGCCCAAACAGCCCAGCTATACTTCAGTAAAGGTATTTTTCTCTCGAAAGCATGAAATAGTTTCATAAGAAAGCTGTTTAGTTTAATTAAAAACAGAGCTAAGTTTAACCTTCATAGCGATTCAGTAAATACAGGTAGTCCGACACATCAGGCTCCAAGTACCTTTGACCAGGCTAACAAGTATTTTCTGGCCAATTGTAATTTCAGCACTGGGCTATATAAAAGTGACCACCTGCCTCACCCATTTATGCTTCAGTAGCCACTGGAGACCAAAAACATATTGCCAACACATACAATATTAAATAGCTCATTAAAAACTAACAGTGAATTTTACTATTATTTTTTTAATTAAATACAAAGCCTGTCAGGCTGGATGCTGAAGGAAGACTGCTGCCATCCACTTCAGGAACTGAAATATACAGCACGTGTACTGTTACTTTGCAAACATTTTAATTATTTTAGGAGTAAGAGGTCATCTATGTCCAAATAGAAAGTCATAGCATTCACATTCATTTGAGGAAACATTCACCTCTCCCAGACCACAGACTACTGTTCCATTAGCTATTATCTATGTGCACATTTGCAATGCTTTTCCACAGGCTTCTTGTAAATGGAGGTTTCTTCTAGTCCTCTGTTTTGACAAACTACCCTCTCAGAGATGGCTGCAGGATCCCTTTTTCGACGAGGTGAGATTTCAGGGTTTTATACACACTTAGTTGTTGCTCAGGCTGAAGTATCAACAGCTGTTTCAGTAATTTGCTGGGATTTGGACCCCTGTCAATGAAAAAAAGAATTATTTTTTTTTTGTGAGCTGCAGCTCTAAAGAAACTTTTCGGCAGCTTTCCATTTTCCTCTTGCTGCACAAACAATGCTATCCCTTTTTTGGGGACACCAAGTTTTGGATTTCTCCCACTCTGTCTCCTCAGGATGCATGGGCGAGCATTACTGACAGAGCATTCTCCTTAGCTCCATCTGAACAGAAACTAAAAAGCATTTCTTGTATTTCCTGTCAAATGGGGATATTAAGAAAGCTTATGACAAATAAGATTCACTGATTCATCCTTAATCACTGTAATCAATGTTTTTATCAACAGATCTCTTTTAGTTTAGTATCTGTTGCCAGATGTGTACTATTGAACTAAATGGAAAGTTGGCCAAGTTGGTAAAGATAACCACAAATTAAACCAAGCTTTTCTAAATAACAGCCCCATTTTTAGCTAGTCACTTATTTACAGTTTATTTCTAAGAGGGATCGGATACAAGGCAAAGAATCTGTTGCTGATTAGATATTTAATAATTATTTAGCCATATCCATTTACAAAACTAAGAGCATGTATCAGTTTGGATACCTACAACCCCTTGTTCCCCCGTGTCCCAGGAACTAAAATGACTGACTGTAAGAGAATTGTCTCTCCCATGATTTCTTCTTGAAAGATGGTGTAGTTCAGGGAAGATGAGCAGTATTTTTAAGAAGTTGTCTCCTCTCTTTAAGCATAGTGTTTTCATCTTCTTAAACAGAAAATCCCAAGTCAAGTGACTGAGAAATACCAAAACTCACAGGAAGCACTGCAGTCTCGCAACCTACAGGCTCTTCAGAAACCACACAGGGAAAGCAGATGTTGCAGCAAGCCTCCTGCTCAAAACCCAATCCTCATACCTCTCTGTAATCAGTAAACTCAAGTAAAACTTCTAAGAGGCTGCTACACAAAACTTTCCGGTACTTAGGGTACACAGGTTACCTTTAACAGCAGGCACAGAAACATTAAGGCATAGCTTGAACCTGACACAAATCTATGTGTTTTCTTAATAGTTCTGTATTTGAAATCATTGCATAAATCAAATTTAAAAACCTGCAATCCCCACTATGCTAACAGTGCAGAACATAACTCATATGAAGCAACTATGGTACAGCTCCTATCCGAGCTTAAGTATTTATTACTGTAAAAAGCCCATACCTTATGAAACTGGTGATATAGACATGAACAAAAGTGGCCATCAGGTACTGACAATCAAAGCGATCCATTATCCCACCATGCCCAGGGATTGTGTCTGCGAAATCCTTTTGGGTGTGAAGGACAAGAGGGGAAAAAAAAAAAAAAAAAATCACAGTCAATGATTCCTATGAAACACACGAATGATGTATCACTTGACAGCAGCACATTAAGGCCGCAATTAAGCTACGGTTTCACTGCAGGGAACCAAAAGTTAGCAAGAGCCTCCTTTCTAAAGGAGTTTTTAACTGCAAAGGTGAGTCAAGGGGTGAGAAGAAAAAGAAGAGATGAAGCAACTTGTCCACAGTATCACACAAGATGACAGCAGTAGGTCAGGTGCAGGTTGGCCAGTGTTGAGTACACTTGCATGCCTATACATACATCATTTTGTAGCAAGCCTCTTAAGCTAATGGCTGTTTCTTGCCTCTGCAGAATCTAATTCTTCTCTTCAATACTTCCACTGCTTTATCCTCTACAGGTAGCTGCTGCTGAATCACTTGTTATCAGGGAATATGTTTTGGCTACAAGAGAGGCAGTGACCTGAGGACTCTTTCCACTGTCTAACACTGGCTGTGCAAGTTGTACTGCCCATTCACGTGCCATTTTTTTCACTGGGTTCTTGGTAACCATAGTTAAAAACCATAATGTGTGCATATGATATAAATATATTTAACAGAATCTAAAAACCCTGTAGTGAAAAAATTACCACTACTTAAAAAAAAAATCTGATTCAAACAAAGCTTGATACGCTACCTTTGCGTTACCCGATCTTGTCTGTAGAACAGCTTTATAAGTCAAACTACCCTCATGTATCCTTTTTGTCATCCACACTCATTTGTGTACTCCCTGGGTGAAAAGCCTGACCTTAGTCATGTGGGGTGGCTGCCAGCAAGTTAAATCAGTCCTGTGCTGGTGCCGCTCCAGCCCTTCAGCACTAGGCAGGCACGGAGTGTCCAACCTAAACCTACGCACTGCCTTCAGGAACAATTCCACAATATCCCTGTCTTCCCAACAGTCCTTTGGTTCACCACCTTAGGACCCTGAAGTATAAAAAGTAGATATTTTTTTTAAAATGTTCTACTTATTCTTAAAGTGCTGCTTTTCAGAAGCATTTTTCCCCCCAAAAGCCCTTCTTCACACAAACAGTCTTTTGCTACCTGGACATACAGATATGACAGCGCATGAGGCTGTAGCTAGCAAAGTGCTGGGCAAGCTGCTCAGTTCGGCATAAGAAAGAGGGGTAAGTACAAGCACGTGTACGAGTTAAGCACAAACAGAGAGGTTTATACACTTCTGTGCAAAGCACATGCCAAAACTGGTGGACATAGGGAACAATAGTAACAACAACAATAAGCAACAGGATAAGAATTACAGCAGTCCTACCAAGACATAAAGAAGGTCGGAAGAAAATTTGGGGCTGCCCTCTTCCCATACTCCTGCTGCCACTTAATACCAGCCAGGGACAACACTGCCACAAGCGACAGCACACACCTTGCAATAAACAGAGGTTAGCACGTCACATCATTTGCCAATACAGACTCTTGTTACAAGGTGCCACTGTATTGGCAAAGGCAGCCAAACATCCCATGCTTTGGTGAACCTGACACGTCAGCATCTGCGTGCGACACAAATGCTACTGGTAAAACACAGCCAGCCACAATCTGAAGGGTAAATTGCTGTCAGCGCTTCTTAGGCATCTACAGATTGCCTTTCACATCAAGTAAAATATCTCACATCTTGCCTGTCTAAACCACTTCTGAAACATGACTTGAAAAAGTAATTATGGATCAAAATATGCAACCAAGTTATTCTTAGGTTTCCAACACTTAAACTCACATGTTGATTACGGAAAGTTTTAAGAACAACACATACATATATCTGATAAAACTATGTACTGCTGCTGGTGCTAAAAAACAGCTCAAACATCATTGCACCTTAGTAGAAACACTAGGTACTACAATGAACGATTAAAAAAAAAAAAAAAAAACCCAACCCCAAACCCAAACAAACCCAGCCCACCAATTCACCAATTTATCTCATTCAAAGAGAAAATCAAAACAAAACCAGCTTACAGGACTCATTGCTCACCTTGATTTTGAAAGCTCTTTTAAATCCACTGGCAAAGAATCCTCCAAATGGCCCAATTAATGAGGCAAATGTTGATAGTGCAATGCTGTGCATCTGAAATGGGTACATATTCACTGTGTCCTACAAGAGAAATATTTCAGTATATTTGATTTAGGCTTAAAATGCCTACAATATTTTAAAATGGGGCTGTTACAGAGTAAATTTCCAGAAAGCTCCCGTTTTCTTACACAAAGTAATACTGTAAAGAAAGGAAAAGCGGACACACTGTAGAAAGCTGCTGAAAGGTCTGGTCATGTGAACAGGATGAAGTCTTTGGGGTTGCTAGAGCAGCTAACTTTTAACAAAGTATGTGGTTTTCAGCCAATCACTTAGTTGATCATAACAAATATAACTACTAATTCCATGATGAATGACGGGACTCTCTAGTCTATCCTGGCTCTGCTTTTCCAGCTCCATTTCCTGTAAACAAATCAGCTTTCTACAAAGTCCTAGTATTGCTCTAATAAGTGGCCCAACGCTCTCCACAAACTTGTCACCTTCACACAATTCACTGTCACTTCTTTCAAGTGCTCTCACAAGATAGATATGAATTTTGCACTAGTCTGCCATACCGTCACCTTTGTGTACATACGGCAATAATGGGAGATAGGTTTACCCCCATTAATACTTTTTGGGTTGCATTTGAACAGGTATTGTTCTTCTCAGCCTGTTCGCAGACTTGAAATTTGTTTTGATCTGTTCAAGTTGTTACAGATAAGAGACTTCATTGACAACAGGTACCTGTTTTCCTTCCTGACACACATTAGAAAAAAGGCTGGTTTTTTTTGTTGGTTGGGGTATTTTGAGTTTGGTGGTGTTTTTTTTTAGTGTTTTTTTTTTTGTTTGTTTGTTTGGGTTTTCAGGTTTTTGGTGTTTGGGGGTTGTGGTTTGGGTTGGTTTGGTTTTTTTTTTTAGCTTGGCTTTGAGCACTTTCAAGTAAAAGGTCCAGCCTTCGAGGTAACTCTATACTGGCCTCAGCCCCGAGACCAGAGCACACCTCACTTGGCAAATCTCAATAAACACCACCTGTAACGGAAAAATCCTGTACCTTCTGTTTTTGATTTGCATCACAGCTGGCCAATACCAATTCACTTCTTGACTACTTTGTACAGTTATCTTAAGACACCTTTCTTTTAGGCTAAACTATTCAGTTGATCCAACAGAAAAGTTTATAAGTTGGAATTAAGTCAATTTTGTTGGGAGAATGCAAGGTTCAACATCTTTTGACACCAAGCAAAATGTCATCTGGTCATATTTCTGAGAGAGAACATCAGGAACTGAGTAACAGTGGTAAAACCAAAATCAGGCTGTTGCCCAAACAAGACTATTCAATCTGACTTTCTACGAAGAGTGCTAAAACTAATTCTCTCCTCAAAAGGCTTGTTAAAGCCTGACAAAAATATTCCTGAAGAGACTACCGTCTCTTTTTACGGTTAACTGATAGCTCCGTATTAGACTGGCATAGAGCTGGGCATTCCCATCTCCTTGCACTTTACCAAAATACACAATATAGCTGGACACAGTAAGATTTCTCTGTGCTCAGTCCACATTATTATTTTGTGCAGAAAAGTCCTTATTAAATTTGCAATCAACCCCACAGTCCCTGAAGCAACAGTATTTTCATTTAGTATGAAAATATTGGAGCTCCTTCTAGATGTACAAGTGCTTTTCTAAGGACCAACTGTAGCCATTAATTACTTTTATTCTTAGGTTTGGTTGCTACAGGTTCTAGTTTGTGCTTTCTTCCTGTAACCACGTCAATTTTTCCTCCTTCAGTGTTCCACCCATGTAACCATAGACAAAGTCCACCGCCTTCCCCAGTGCTGTGCACTCACTCTCTGTGCTGAGCCACCGCACAGGCAAGGGGAGTGCTGCAGGACCCACTCCTTCTGCCTTTATCCCAGCCACCTCCTCTTTGCCCTAAAAGAAAGATAATGACAGACTGCTTTGTTCCTGTTTGGTATTCTCTTCCTGTTGGAGTGCCTCTGGAGTCTGTGGCTTCAGAAGCACTGCTCTGTATAGTAGGATAATTGAGGACCTATTTCCTGACAGCTCACTTGAAAGAATTTGCAGGCTGGGTGTGAGGAAAAGGGCTGGTGATGACATTACATGGAACTATTACTGGTACTCCTTTTTCACTCAGCACAGAAGTACTGGCACTAACGCACAAGATGCTACGTGGTGAAGAAAGTACAAGTCCAATCCTAACAGCAGTTACGCACTAGCTGAAAATGCAATGAAGTTCTACAAGATTACTTAAGCTTGCTACTAATTTGGGCCATAACAAGGCTTTGTCCCCTTTCCATAAAAATTTAAAGGTTGGTCTTCAAAAATGGGTTTGTCTGCAAAATGCATTGTTACATGCATTTCCAGCACAAGGAGGATACAGGCCACAAGAACACAGGTGGGTGTCCTCTAGTGACTCCAGCAATGTATATTAATTCTGCTTGGGTGACCACCTCCCCCATCTGAGCAACAGACAGGCTCATGGTATCGACCTGGACAGGCTGGAGAGTTGGGCTGAGAGGAACCTAATGAAATTCAACAAGGGTAAATGTAGGGTACTGCATCTGGGGAGGAATAACCCCATGCATCAGTACAGGTTGGGGGCTGACCTCCTGGAGAGCAGCTCTGTGGAAAGGGACCTGGGAGTCCTGGTGGACAACAGGATGACCATGAGCCAGCAATGTGCCCTGGCGGCCAAGAGGGCCAATGGCATCCTGGGGTGCATCAAAAGGAGTGTGGCCAGCAGGTCGAGGGAGGTCATCCTCCCCCTCTACTCTGCCCCGGTGAGGCCGCATCTGGAATACTGTGTCCAGTTCTGGGCTCCCCAGTTCAAGAAGGACAGGGATCTGCTGGAGAGGGTCCAGCAAAGGGCTACGAAGATGATTAGGGGATTGGAACATCTTTCATATGAGGAAAGGCTGAGGGATTTGGGTCTCTTTAGTCTAGAGAAAAGAAGATTGAGGGGGGATCTTGTTAATGCTTTCAAATACTTGAAGGGAGGATGCCAGGGAGATGGGAGCAGTCTTTTTTCAGTGGTGCCCATTGATAGGACGAGGGGTAATGGGCACAAACTTGAACATAGGAAGTTCCATCTTAACATGAGGAGGAACTTCTTTACTTTGAGGGTGGTGGAGCACTGGAACAGGCTGCCCAGAGAGGTTGTGGAGTCTCCCACTTTGGAGACATTCAAAACCCGCCTGGACGCTGTCCTGTGCAACCTGTTGTAGGTGACCCTGCTCTGGCAGGGGGGTTGGACTAGATGATCTCCAGAGGTCCCTTCCAACCCTGACTATTCTGTGATTCTGTGATTCAGTTTTTACCCTTCAAGCCTACCAGTATTCATATACCTCTCTAAAAAAGTTTAGAAAACCAATCAAGCTGGGAAGTACAATTTCAATTTAAACAAAAGCCTTGTTTTTTTTCCTTACCCATCCCAACACAGCCTGAAGCAATGGTGGCACAGAGTACTTCTTCAACTGAAAGAGCTCTGAAGGTTCACACTCTGTCACAAATCTGTTGGTTTCACTGTTATATTCCACAGGGCAGACAAAGTACTGATGCTGAGCCAAAAAATAGGAAAACTGAAAAGCAAAACGAAGACTCCTGAAATAGGCATTTGTTGTTACAGTCAATAATCATATTGTAATGGATGGCTTTGTCATCACAAGCTGAGGATAATGAAAATATTTTTAATAACAGAGAGATCCAGAATGGAATGAAATCAGCCTGTTTAAGTTGGGAGAATGCCTCAACAAGGCAGACAAATGTTCAATGTGATTAGTGATAGTTTCCCAGCTTATTTTCCTTTTCATATCTCTCAGATTCATATCTACTGGGTGTGTCTGCATTAGAAAATCCCAAAACGTTAGCCACTTGTCATCTTTTCCGGTTCATTTCCCCATTAAAACTTGAACTATTGCTTCTACCAAGTTTGGCAGTTACAAGTTCTGCTCACCTTGGTGATAAATTACTTATCAGAATAGTTACTGTATGCTGTTATTATCTTCTATGTATATTGTCAGTGTAAACTGAAATTTCTCAGGAGAAATGTCATTATAAAGGATGTAATACAAAAGTACTACTTTACAAAGCACAAGTAATACAATCAATAAACTTCAATTTCAAAATAGGGATGCAACTAATACATCAAACAATTCCAGATATAGTAACAGTAATGGCAAAAATGGCCAATATAATTTATTCAGGAGAGGCACAAGCCTTGCCTAGCCTTTCCAGCTAGCTATGAATTAGCAGAACTCTCTAGCCAAAAACAACCCCTAACTCTTAGGCTTTCAGCAGTTTGAGATTACCAAATTTGTCAGTAATTTTACTTCAAGTAAAACCAGAAAGTTGAAGACAGAACCTACACAAGGGAAGTCCTGTGATTACTTACAATAAATCCAAATACAACTGTGGAAAAGAAGCCTCCAATGAACCCTTCCCAGGTCTTCTTGGGAGACAGCTAGGCACAAAAGAGAGCGCGTTAGTCTCAGTTGTATCACTGAGCCCTTTTTTACTCTATTTCTGGACCTTGTTTGTGAAAGTTAAGCTCCTACTTGGTTTTTCAAAGGTAGGGGTGAAATACTGAATGTCAGCAACTGCAGCCACTGAACATGATAAAGAGAGGAGTTATGGCTAGGACCTGTCCCAGAAAGGACAGAAAGTGCCCCAGTTTGGCTGGTGACACTAGGCAGCTTGAGGGAACAGAATTCCCATCTTGCTGCTGCCACCATCCTGAGGCTGTTGCCTGTCTCTGACCACAGCTGACCCTGATTACGCAGCTGGGCTCCTTCAAGCAGAAGACTTGGAAACCTGCAAGAGCGCGCTACGGCTGTGTTGGAGACCTCTGCTAGCAAGTGCACATTTAGATAGTGACAGAAGCCTGGGTGTCAGACGACAACTGCTGGGGACGCTCCTCGAGAGACGCTAGTTTCCAACATACAGACTGGCAAACTAATACAGCAAATAAACACAGGCCTAGAGAGATCAGCATAGCAAGCTATTTTCTTCATCAAATTCTATCATGTTTTAAATTTAGGAGCAGTTTAATATCAGAACCAACTAAATACCTAAAAGTTAACATGGCAACATCATGAAAATAATAATTCATGGCTTTCTGTGGGGTCTTCCATATTCTACTGGAATAGCGAGATTACTACTTGAGCACTTCTCAGTGCTACGTCAATGAGATCAGATGAGGAAGAGGTATCTATACCTTGCACCTTACTTCAAATTACAGTAGCTGTACAGTAAGAATACAGTTAAACCTGCATATGAAATCCAAAAAGGAAGCAATTATAAATAATGATGCAATAGGCTTAAACTGTATTATACTGTAATGTCAATATTACATTCACATTAATCCCAGTTTCCACTCACAAATCTTCATAAACAGGATAGTCAAATTGTTTTTTTAGCAAAGATGTGTATCGTGCAGTACAGCAGAAAGTATTTTTTCCATGAACACGTTTTTGAACAAGTATCAAAAATGCTATAAATTCTTAAAGCTTGTTAGTGAAGAAGTGCCTCAGTACCTACCTTAATTAATGGAGTTCTGCCAAAGAAGAATCCAAAAATGTAAGCTGTAATATCATTGCAGATAACACTTGAAATTGGAACCAGAAACCTAGAGAAAGAAATAAAAGTGTCATGCAGAAAAAGAAAAGCTGCCCAAGCCGAAACACAGGACAGAAATTGAAACAGCAGCATTTCTTTCTGGGAAGTTTTTCTACGGTATTTAGAAGGAATTATGTTTCATAACGTGTTCAACTAGTTCCCCCATGAGCAGCATATTTAGCTATAACGGTTTTAGTCTTCAGCCAATCAAGACCATTACAGATCCATGTTAGTTCAAGTTAAAATATGATTTTGGTGCATGAGCTTAAAAAGTGAACAGGCTGGCTTTTTCCTATCAGACTGGAAGACTGGTACCACAGTTAAGAAGAAATCAACAGATATAAACATGTTAATGTTATTGGTAACATCAAAGCAAGCAAATTCCTTGTAAAGTTTGGTTGGGATACCTAAATTAAAAAAAAAAAAAATCTTTTTTTTTTTTCCTCCTGTCAGTTTGGAGAAGCCTGTGTTAGCTTTTTAAGTGTTCTTTGCATGCAGACAGCATCTGCATTTGTTACTCAAGGCTGTTAACCTTTTTTCCCCCCTTTTCAAAGCAGGGATGTATTAATAAGCTAAAACTCAGATTTTGTGACCAGCTGCCAAATTGCCTAGCACCAGTGGAAATAAGAAATAGCAGGCTAGCAAAGCAACTAGGTTTAGTTTTTGGCACATGAACATGATCCCTAAGAAAAGAATCTGTTTATACAAACTTTGTCAAAGACTTTAGGTTTTCTTTCTAGCTACAAGCACTGCAATAATCTCTCCAGTTGTACATATATCAGGAAAAGATAAAGGAGAACATGCAGTATTACATCCTTGGAAGAATACAAATCATCTTCTATGTGCTTCTTCCTTCTTTCTCAACTTGTAATTTACCCTGTCCCTAAAGAAGTGGGGGGGGGGGCGGGAAAACACACCCCCTCTTGAGGAGCGGTTTTAAGTAATTAACTGCATCATCAGAATTTAATATATTGCTGGAAATGGGGCATTAGGATGACCCAACAATACCCAAGATTTAAACTCTAAAAATATTTTAAGTAATCTGAATTTATCTGAACAGGTAAGGCGGCCAGATTGGGGATTTCAAATTAAATGGTCCAACTTCAATAGCTCTGAGAAACCCGAAGCTCCCAAGTAATTGAAAAAGAACTGCTGGACATTCACCCATTCAGCAAAATGCTACAGAAACTGTTTCACCAAGCATGCAAGCAATCCTATTCCTTGCAAGTAAACGAAGCGGCTGTTCAAAACTACCATACTTGTGGCTGCCAGTCTAGTTAAAGGTTTCTGCTTCCTCTCCTGTATCCTTTACCTCATCACTCTCAATTCCTCCAACTCCCCTTCCAACTAGACATTAATGCTCCTTTAACTTGTGCTGCTTTAATTGTTCCCACAATTATTCCCTAACCAGATCTATGTAAAAGAGCCAACCTTTCAATGCAATAGAGTTACAAATCAGTTTATTACTGTCCCCTTACCAGATCATGCCTTCAAAGAGATTTTGGATGACAAGATGAGATTGAGTTACAGTGATCAGCAAAGTGACATGAGTCCATGCGAACTGTTAACAATGCAACAACACAACAGTTAGTGAAAACACCAATCCGTACACCTTGATAAATACTGGCGTGTCAGCTAGAGGAGCTACCTAGGAGCTCACAGGAAAGACCAGTTCTAGTGATAATGCAAGAGATGTGTGCATACAGTATATCACAAGTTAGCTGGCTTTCTGAAACAAGTACTGAAACTTTAACAGGTTTCCCCACCACTTACCTCCACCCAGAATTTTTTAAAGTGCAGTTTAACATCTGATTTAATAAGACATACACCTTCAGCATGAAAGCAGCAAAGAAATGTAAGCAATGTGATATTCTGTATATACATATAACAGACATGTTAGAACTGTAACAGTAAAATGGCAATGAACTACTCATGAAAGAGTCACGTTACACAGATGTGGATATCTCTCATAACAGAATACCAGTCCTCTTACGAAACATGAAAGTTCTCAGGATTAGCAAAACCAAAGTGTTAATTTTTATGCACATGGTCATTTAAACAGTCATTTTCTTCAGTATTATTGTATGTACTTGGTGTTTATTCTATAGCGCCAGTGTACAATAAAGCGGTTTCCAAACAGTTTACCCATAAAGATTATACAATAGATTTTATTTTCCAAAAACTTTTAAATCAAGAATGGGTAGTTTTTCCAAGAAACACCAAATTTAAGCACTCTAAATGTCTGGGCAATTTAACACTCAGAACATCCTACTCTCTTAATTCTCTTCTCACGTATGTTTTCCTGTGGCAGCCAGCATCTACTTCCAGTTAAGACAACTGAAGAAGGCTGAAAGGGGGAGGTGCAAGAACTAACTAAAAGTTTCTGAAATTATTATTTGCAGGTTAATTAAAGCATCTCTGCAGCACAATTTTTAGTATTTGTACAGTGATATTGGAACACCACCTAAACCCAAATGGCTACTCTCCTTGTCTGTTCAAACACTGTGTTGCCACACAGCGGATACATGACTTCCCTCTGTTTTACTGCAATTCTTAGGTAGTCACAACTTAATGTCTTCTGGGCAGGTACCAAGTCACATGACTGACACCACACTTTCTGCCTTCTTTCCAGAAGGGGAAAAAGGAAAAGAAATCATGGAAAATTTATATATTTACCTTATGCCAATCTGAAGATGAGGACTTTTCTTTTTTTTGCAGATTAGAAGATAAAGAACACCTATCCTAGAAAAGCTGCATCTCCCTATGAGGCAAGATCTCCCATAAACAGAGTAATTTTTTTTGAGTAAAAGACTATTTACATACTCATGTAGGGCTCAGCTAAGTCCTTGTCTAGAGTTAAGGATCCCCAATTGTAAAGTGCTGCCTAAAGCAGTGTAGAAATAGAGGGGTTAACTGCATCCCCAGAGCTTTAGGAAACCTTTAAGGTTGCACAATGCCCTGACTGCTCAAGTTCTTCTAAGACAGGAGCTGTACTACACTACTGTTTTACCGTTGCTTCTACTTATTCCCATATAGAAGTGGGGGGGTCCAGTGGTTTTTTTTGTGGTTTGTTTTGGTTTGGTTTTGGGTGGGTTATTTGGGGGGCGGGTGTTTGTTTGTTTGGGTGGGGTTTTTTTGGTTTTGTTTGTTGTTTTTTTTTTTAACCTGTGATGTTACAAAATTAGTTTTTGACCTATAAGATACATACAAGAAAAAGGTTCATGCTCTTGATAAGCTACTATGCTGTTTATTAGGTGGACAAATACAAGAGATGAGAACACTGGTGTCTTTTAATAGATTAATGATCTTTTGAGGCACAGCAGAGCAGAAGACCAGAACTGCTGTTAAATGTCACAGAATAAATCTTCCATAAAGGGGTTAAGAACAAGTTCCCTTCATAGTACTTCAGCAGGGCCTCTGCAAAGTAACAAGAACCATTTCCCATGCTATGCTGAACTATTTGCCTTCAGACCTTCGAGGGAAATGCACACCCCTTTCTTCATGAATCTCTGTCATATCAGCCTATCACTAGGGGAAATGTATCACACTGTATATGCACAAAGCCTCACCAATGACAGCTTGTATTGATGGAAAAGCCACATCCTGTGATATAATAATAAGCTGCAAGGTGAATAGATACCAAACAGCCCAACACCACTTGATTTTGTGCTACTGTGGGTTTAAGCACATTTTCCACACCCCTCTTCCAAGTTATTTTATGAACGTAGGGACATGACTGTTTCTAGTGACATTCATAACGGGAGTGACCACAGCAAAGTGGGTAATACACACCATGTAAAACTGCAGGCGATAATGTTTCTTCACTAAACTCAAAACAAACATGCAGAAGCCTGTAAAACAAAGCAAGTGTAGTTTGTACCATCTTATATTTAATTACACTGAACTAATATATCACTAATTCTCTTCCCTTGAAGCAGCTTTTAATCCCTCCGCTGCTAGGAGCATTTGCTTGTATTCGGTTAAGTGTATATATAGGATTATTCTCATTAGAGCACAAGATTTAGCTAACAGTAAGTAGTAAAGAGCATCCATTTCATTACTTAGATGTCTACAAGGGGACCTTCAATTTTTAGGGAAAGAGACAATCACCTTTAAAAACCACTCAAAAACCAGGTTGACAAGCTGGGTTTGAATAATTAACAGAAATAATTGAAAGGAAAAGATCAGCTTGCCCCTTTCCCCAAGACAGGCATACGGCTGCATGGAACTCAAGCATGAAGTGCAGGTGTTGGAGAATTCAACTGACTGAAAGAAACGTTCTGCGGCGGCTAACAGAGCACCTCTTCTCCCTTAGGGCAACTTCCCGCACCAGCAGGGTCAGAGGCCCTCAAAAAACCCTTAACCCTGGGGACAGCCCCTCAGTGACCCCATGATCCCAATGCGACAACCGCCAAGGGACTCTGCTATGCTCTGCCTCCTGCTTTTGCTTGTGACTGGCTTGTCTCACCCTTCAGTGGTCACAATGTATTAGTTAAGTTAGTTTCCTCAAGCCAAAGCCAGCTGAAAAAGGTCAAGTCTTGCAAAGCTGGTTTGAAGTTTGCGATCTAAGCACTGATTAGAATTTTTATTTGGTTTTAAAGAAAAATTAACAGCAGACTGACAGTTCCTCATGAAAAATCAGGTTTCTTAATGTATTTCACAAGTATCTGTAGCATGGCAGTCTCCTGTTCCTTAGGCCAATCTGAGTCTTCAACTGATTTAATTTTAGGCTACACTAATATTAACTGGATTGCTGAAAACACTGTGGACTGTATTTACATGGTCACAAAGCAATAGCACCACCCCCCCACCCGCCAACTTATGTCTCTTCTTCCTAGACAAGAGGTTTTTTTAAAGTCTTTCTTTGGATAGGGAGGAAAATGTATGCATGAGGCAAGCATTTAAATATCTTGCAGACAAAATAAACTCTCAGGCATTTTGAATAATCAGTTAAAAATATATTGGTAAATCTTATTGCTGTAGACCTAGTAGAACACTTGCACAATAAAGCATCGACCCAGCACTGCAATTATACATACAAGTCATCTCAACAGACTGCCAAAATAGCGTTCATGTATTCAGGTACTGAGCGTGAATTCTTCAGCGACCAAAATTAATTCATGGCAACTCCTCTTAAGCACTATCAGCTCAACTTTCACAAGATCATCTACTTGTTTAAACTGCTGTCTTCTTTCTTTTTTACAGAAAAAATGGAACTGCGAACACCTAATTTCCTCAAACATCAAGAGGAAAAAGAAACTGGAAGTGCATAAAGCTGGGGAGCAATTATTTTTTTTAAAAAAAGAAATAATCACAGAAACAAATGCAGTACGAAGTTCTTTCATTTTTGCAATTTCCTACACTTACCTGTTAAATAGAGTGCAAAAGATATAAACCTGTGATAACGAATTAGGAATTGAAGCTGTTCTCTTCTCTGAACAAACGTAGCGAAGTAATCGGCTACAGTCTCTCCATAAAAGAAGTAGTTGACACAGAGCAAAAAGTACCTACAACATACAACAGCTAGCAGTTATTTTAACAAGATAATATGTATTTAAGTGTCATTCTTAAAAACAAAACAAAACCCTAAACAGAAAACACCACACAAGTAAAACCAGAAAGGTAGAAAAGACATGCAAGAAAAATAAAATTCAAGTATAAATCCAGGCTTATACTTCTGGGTTGGTGTCTCCTCTGATAAGCCAATTTTTGTAATTTATTTCTTCTAAAGCAACCACATGAGAAAAACAAACACATTTTGCCTGATACAGTTGGAAAATTCATTTCATCCTTAACTACAGTATTGAATACTCCAAACCTATGAAAGTCATTTTCAGATATTCTAAAAGTACAGAACAAGTATCTGCTGTCATCAATACTGACACAAGCAATTCTACATATTCTTTTCCTGTATCCTAATAAGAGTAGTTTGTGATTTCTGCCATACAAACAGGAAAAGCTACTTGCATAAAGAATCCTTTGAGCTTATAAGACAGTGAATCTGAAATGGGGCTTGAGGATCTGAATGTAACTGTACTTTTGCCATCTGGTCTGAAAGGTTCTCGTCTGAAAGAGTTACTGCTGCATCTCCTGCTCCACTCCACCATGCACTTTACCTTTTAGCTTTCTTGACAGAGCAATAATCTTACAGCATTAAATCCACCAACTAACTAGTAAATGCAGCTGTTACTACAACTATTTCAAAACAATTCTGTGGGAGTATGACCACGCCCAAGGTTCAACTGAGGTAAAATGTCACCTTCAGCCATCTCTTTTTGAAGGATCTTCAAAGAAATTCCTTTCAGTCAAAACAGTCAGTACACAAGTAATTCTGTCACAGGTTTTCATACAAATTCAGTTACTCAGCTTTCTGGAGTTAAGTCACAATGGGACCTCAAATGCCAAGGCTGCACTCAATAAAACTCAATAAATAGCAAGTCCAAAACCACTAAGAGATGCACCTGTCTAGGCAACATACTTTTCAGCTTATTACCAAAGTCAGTGAGACAGTCGGCTGTGATTCAAGACTGGATCTCTGGATAGTCTCAGAGCAGTCGGTAACTCATTCTCTTCCCACAATAGATGTTAACACTCACTTTGCAAGGCTTCACATCTTTACATAAGCCAAATAACTGACGTTCAGACTACTAACAGGATTCTCTCATCTCACTGAAATGTCTTAATATTTAGACTCAGTGGCAAGGTGCTGGACTGAAAGGAGCTTTGATGTTACCTAGTGTGGCAATGCAGAGGAGTTGATTTCAAGCTCCATGTATGAAAGTGATGGTGGTCAACTGCAAAAGTAGACTAAGTGATAAATCGCACATCTCCTCCTCTAAACATTTTGGCAAGACCACAGAATCATTCATGTATGAGTCTGCTCTAGCTGTAGATCCAGAAGCCACAGACTAAAGCAGACAATAGATCAGTCCCCTGGATAATCCAGGAGTGACCAGAGGGGAACTGATTAGCATTTACACAAGAGCTGACAGCAGGAATCCACCACATTACACAGTAAGTTACTTCCAGAAGCGAAGAAGCAATATGACAAGAGACAGAGAATAACCTAGACATATCAATTCCTTAAAAAAAAACCCAAACAACACAAAACCAAAACAACACAACATAGGTCATGTCTGAAGAATTAGGTCTTTAAGCACCTTAGAGACTATGTGTGGCCAACACCTTCCCATAACGCTGACTCTAATCAAAATTTCTTCCCAGAACTCAGAAGATGAGTTGATTTCCCCAGTTCTACCCAGCCCCATATGTGCTGGACATTGTCACAAGTATCCAGGATTTGCCAGAAAAATTAGTCTCCTCTTTTAGCTTTCAGAAGATCCCCTAACACTATATTTATGCAGTCCCGTGATTAAGTGCATGATTGGAAAGGTTTTAAAAATTGTATATTATTATTTTAATTCTCTGTGTGTGTGAAGAGGAGCCTTTAAGGTACTTGTTCTATTTATTTCTTGTGCAAGGTTAACAGAAAAAAAAAAACCACACAAAAAAATCAAAGCAGTTCAGGTAATATATATCAGGTGATTATTTGGCTACACATGCTCAGTTCTGTCTTAAAGTATATATGCATGCATACGTATATGTGTACATGTATACATATTTATAACAAGGAAAAAAAAATCGAAGTAGTAAAAGGCCAACTGACTTGTCCAAGTTCACAGGTGGGAGGCAACTACAGAATCCTGTATTAGAGGCAGATGTCAAGTTTTATGTCCACACATGACCCGCAAAGCTATCATTCCATCATGACAGGATACGAAGAACATGGAGATTTAAGTTTGACATCCCTACTTATTGATGTTCTTGCTTGCTACTCACCAGCTGAGGGATCTAAACCATGGTAAATCATACGAGTGGTAGACTCTGTAACCTATAGTAATGATTTCATGGTAACACTTCACTTGGATGCTTAAGACCTAAAATAAAAGAAATAAAAAGCTATGTAAATATGTTGCAGTTGTTTCTTAAAGGCCATAAGTAGTACTGCAACCTGCATTAAGGGGAGAAATTATTCTGCATTTGAATTCCACACAGAAAACAGACACCTTCAAAGCAAGTCCAAGGAAAACTTAAGCTCCATTTGAAACCCCCAGGCATACTGAGAGAAACCACATTCAGCTAGCTGCAAGAATACGCTCGTGAAACAAGGGAAAGCTCCTGACTTTTCTTTATTAAAACAGTTTGGCAGCAGCAGGTACTTCCTGCAAAGAAGGCTCTTCTATTTCTTTTGGCTGTCTTATCTTTAAATTTAGTTTAAGAACTATTTTCTAGGCTCAATGGAAAAAAACTATCTCTACAACACAACTTGGACACCCAGGTCTTCCACTTGTAAGCATCTCATTAAGGGCAATTAGCATTGATGATTAGAAGCAAAGCTTGTCTAACCTAGGTCTTAATGTCACACCCTCCACAGCCTTCATTTTGTTTTGCTGATCTCACTACTTCAGTGCTTGCCCGTGCAAGTCTGGTAGTACGTCTTGTCAGTCTTTGGGCTCCAAAGGACTCTCTGCCAGTTTTGTCTAATCCACAGTCACCAAGCAGATTGCCCTGCACAGGTATTGAGTATTGCCAAACACAGATCATCAGTAATCCTGTGCAGAGGAAGGAGTAAGAACCTACCCACGCTGATTGCGCATGTCAGCATGTTGGCTTTGCAGTATTCTCTTACCACCTGCATTCATGAATAAATTCCATCTTGCTCCACTTGCTACATGTGGATGCACCAATGAAACAATGAATCACTAGTTTCTTATGGCATTCATTTGAAAACAGGAAATATAAACAAGACTAATTCAGATGTAGAGACTATAATGCAGACCATAATACTGGCAAAACAGCATTCCAGTTTCTCAAGACAATACAGGAAAAAAAGGGAATTTATAACCTTTGGAAGAAGGGGCAGGCAACTCAGGACTACAAGGAAGTCATGAGGTTACGCAGGGAGACAATTAGAAGGGCCAAAGCCCAACTAGAAATTAATCTGGCTACTGCCAGAAAAGACAATAAAAAACATTTCTAAAAATACATTAGCAACAAAAGGAGAGCCAAACAGAAGCTCCATCCTTTATTGGATGCAGGGGGGAAAGACAGTAACAAAGGATAAGGAAAAGGCTGAGGTACCTAATACCTTCTTTACCTCGGTCTTTAATAGTAAGATCAATTGTTCTCTGGGTACCCAGCCCCCTGAGCTGAAAGACAGAGACAGGGAGGAGAATGAAGCCCCAATAATCCAAGTGGAAAGGGTTAGCAACCCCCTACACCACTTTGGCACACACAAGCCTATGGTGCCAGATGAGATCCACCCAGGGGTACTGAGCAAGCTAGTGGAAGTGCTCACCAAGCCACTTTCCATTATTTATCAGCAGTCCTGGCTAATGGGGGAAGTCCCAGTTGACTGGAGGTTAGCAAACGTAATGCTCATCTACAAGAAAGGTCAGAAAGAGGGTCCGGGGAACTACAGGCCTGTCAGTCTGACCTCAGTGCCAGGAAAGGTTATGGAGCAGATCATCTTGAGTGCCACCACACAGCACGTACAGGACAACCAGGTGATCAGGCCCAGTCAGCAGGGGTTCATGAAGGGCAGGTCCTGCTTGAATAACCTGCTCTCCTTGAAAACATGACCTGCTTAGTGGATGAGGGAAAGGTTGTGGATGTTGTTTACCTGGACTTTAGTAAAGCCTTTGACACCATTTCCCACAGCATTCTCCTGGGGAAACTGGCTGCTCATAGCCTGGACAGGTACACTCTTTGCTGGGTAAAAAACTGGCTGGATGGCTGGGCACAAAGAGTGGTGGTGAATGGAGTGAAATCCAGTTGGTGGCCGGTCACAAGTGGCATTCCTCAGGGCTCAGTATTAGGGCCAGTTCTGTTTAATATCTTCATCAATGATCTGAATGAGTGGATTGAGTGTACCCTCAGTAAGTTTGCAGACAACACCAAGTTGGGTGGGAGTGTTTATGCGCTTGAGGGTACGAAGGCTCCACAGAGGGATCTGGACAGGCTGGATTGATGGGCCGAGGCCAATGGTATGAGGTTCCATAAGGCCAAGTGACAGGTCCTGCATTTGGGTCACAACAAACCCATGCAGCACAGGGGAAGAGTGGCTGGAAAGCTGCCTGGAGGAAAGAGACCTGGGGGTGTTGGTCAACAGCCAGCTGAATATAAGCCAGCAGTATGCCTAGGTGGCCAAGAAGGCCAACAGCATCCTGGCTTGGGTCAGGGATAGTGTGGCCAGCAGGACTAGGGAAGGGATTGTCCAGCTGTACTTGGCACTGGTGAGGCCCCACCTTGAATACTGTGTTGAGTTTTGGGCCCCTCACTACAAGAAAGACCTTGAGGTGCTGGAGCACAGCCAGAGAAGAGCGATGGAGCTAGTAAAGGGTCTAGAGCACAAGTCTTATGAGGAGCTGCTGAAGGAACTGGGGTTGTTTAGCCTGGAGAAAAGGAGGCTCAGGAGAGACCTTATTGCTTTCCACAGCCACCTGAAAGGAGGTTGTTGTGACGTGGGGGTCAATCTCTTTTCCCAAGTAAAGAGTGATAGGGCAAGAGGAAACTGCCTGAAGTTGTGCCAGGGGAGGTTTAGATTGGATATTGGGAAAAATTTCTTCACTGAAAGGGTTGTCAAGTGTTGGAAGAGGCTGCCCATGGAAGTGGTTGAGTCACCATCCCTGGAGGTTTTTAAAAGATGCGTATATGTAGTGCTTAGGGACATGGTTTGGTGGTGGACTTGGCAGTGTTAGGTTTACGGTGTGACTCAATGATCTTAGAGGTCCTTTCCAACCTACATGATTCTATGAACACCAAAAGGTGTTTCACAGGAGGCTATGAAAAAAGTAAAAGCACATTTTGACAGTTAGACAACCTTAGAGTCAAAAAATCAAAGCAGTTACCCAGAAGTACCAATTTCAGTGTTTTAGAAGCCACATTGCTGCCTGTTACTTGCCATGACTAGGAAAGACAGTTAAACCATTATTCAATAAAAATACCAGCAATAAAAACGATGGAAAGAAGCAGTAAAGGCTGACCAGGTACACAGGGTTTATGAATATTTTTGTTCCACTTCATGACCAAAAATTGCACTTTATCTCTGTACCTTGGAACGGGATCTAGCTCCATTCTACAGATAAACCCAAGGCCACAAGGAAGCCCCATAGGGAAGTAGGGAATTAATGGAACAAGCCTGAGGACAGCCTTTCAGTGCTGGTCACTGACATCAGACCAGAGCTGCCTGCTTTCCTCAGCCTCAAACGTGAAAATCTTGTCTTCAGGTTTGGGGCTTTTTTTTTTGGGGGGGGTGGGGGTGTGTTTGTTTGGGGTTTGTTTTTTGGGTTTTTTTGTTTTGTTTTTGTTTTTTTTTTTTTTTTTTAAAAAACAAACAACTTCAAAGAATGTAACAGCAGGTGATGGGAACTGGATGAGGAAATCGTTGACAATAGTTTAGTAAACTTCAAGGCAACAATTGTGCAACTTCTTAGATTTACTTTAATTCCTACTTCAAAAAAAAATTAGTTACAGCACAAGAAGTCCTTAATCCACAAGGCCCAGTTGTGAATCTGTCCAGTGTTTTTCAAAAGTATTTACATTTACACAAATAAGAGACAAATTACTCTGAATTGCCTGTGCAGTTTACTTCCAGCTGCTTAGGCACGATGAATGAAGAGATCAAGTAACTCTTGCATAGCAGAACGTATTTAAACAAACTTACCAGAAGCATCAGCATAAATGATCCCAGATATATGATCAGAAAAAACACAGAAATCATAGCTAGAGTGAGAATTCCACGGATCCACCAATTTTTCCATCTATTAAAAAAAAGAGAATAAAAAGCAAGCAGTTATAAATTAAAATAAATACCATTTCCTTTACTAACTAGAGATTAAAGTGTATTAGCAACAGTGGGAGTTCCAGAAAATTTCATGCTTAGTAAAACACATACCAGGAAACACAGAATCAACCAGCTATCCAACTAAACAGGATACACAGTAAAAGAAATCAAAGTTAGCCATCTTTCAGCTTCCCCCATGCTCCCCTGCCAAAATATCATTTGCAATTAAATGGATCAACCCCATATTGAAGCTGCTGTGGAAATACATCAGGACCCTCAAAAAGTATCACATAATCAGCAAGACTGATGGGGGCCCAGACATGTAAAACCTTACATAGCACAGAAAGGCTGTCAGGTGGAAAGCATACGATTCTTTGAGGAGTAACAGGCAGAAAAAACAGGTGATCACCAACTTTCCATAGCATCAAAGTAGCTATTTTGCCAGGTAGAGGGTTTTCTACTGAAAGCGGTCCTGTGCTTTTGTGAGCACTGGAACCAGGACATGAAAACTCCTGACAATGAGGGGTGATGGGTCAAACTAGCTGTACTCTTTTGCCCTTGTAGGCCTTTGCAGCTGCTTGTGGCTACCTAAGGAAAAGCGGAATAGAAATTCCTGTTACCATACAATCACAGAATCATTTAGGTTGGAAAGGACCTCTAAGATCATGGAGTCACACTGTAACCCTAACACTGCCAAGTCCACCACCAAACCATGTCCCTGAGTGCCACATCTACATGTCTTTTAAATACCTCCAGGGATGGTGACTCAACCACTTCCATGGGCAGCCTCTTCCAACACTTGACAACCCTTTCAGTGAAGAAATTTTTCCCAATATCCAATCTAAACCTCCCCTGGCACAACTTCAGGCAGTTTCCTCTTGCCCTATCACTCTTTACTTGGGAAAAGAGATTGACCCCCACGTCACAACAACCTCCTTTCAGGTGGCTGTGGAAAGCAATAAGGTCTCTCCTGAGCCTCCTTTTCTCCAGGCTAAACAACCCCAGTTCCTTCAGCAGCTCCTCATAAGACTTGTGCTCTAGACCCTTCACCAGCTTTGTTGCCCTTCTCTGGCTGTGCTCCAGCACCTCAAGGTCTTTCTTGTAGTGAGGGGCCCAAAACTCAACACAGTATTCAAGGTGCGCAATGCCTTCTTTGAAAAAAAAAAGTTGTTTTTTTTTTTTAAAAAAAATGCTATAACCAAACAAAAAACCCCAAACAACTGAGAAGTCTTTGTTAGGTTTGAGGGTGGGTTTTTTTTTTGTAATTTCTAGAGTAACCAAAATGTTATTTCCCACACTCTCACACCCCTGTCCCTCCAAGGCCAGCATCAGGAAAAATCAGGAGCCCAGTTCACTTAAAAAAATTAATTTTAAAAAAACTCATCACACGTTCCACTCTGCCATGAAAAAGTTTCTAGTTATCAACAGTCTATTTTATTGTTCATATTACTTTTCAGTAAGCTTTTCTCCTCTATTGTCTTTGTTTTTCCCTTCAAGAATTTTTCCTCTAAAATTACACTTAACCAACTAATTGCAAGTTACTGATAAACACAAACCCCCCTACTACAGCTTAAATAAGTTCTTTCTAATGTTTTGCTTTGTATCAGTCTTGTGTTTCATTGCTGCATCAGGATACACACCAGTTTCAGGGGATGCTGTTAGTTTTGCATCATACTCCAGTTTTAATGTAAACTTCAACTATATTAATTTGATTTTCAAGGATGTTATTCATCGGCAAGTTAATGGCAGCTAAAGCCACTAATTGAATTTGCCTGAAGTATCAGAACAAAGGCACAACGGGCTTTATCGCAACAGATGCTTTATGGTCCTCTGTGACAGGGGCTATAGAGTAGCAGCTTGCTCCTAGTGGCATATCTATAGTGAACAAGACTCTGTTAGAAGAATTAAACTTCCCTTAAGAATAATGTTAAAACACCACATAGTATCTTCGGGGTATTGACAAGCACAGCACTGGAAAGATGGATTCAGTAAGACAGACAACAAGCCCCAGAACCTAGGAAGCCACTTCACAAGTTTATTGTATCTCCCTGGGAACTTAAGGACACTATTTCGTCTAAAGGCCGAGATACAAAGAGAAACAATATTTCTGAGAGTTACAGTGCAACTCACTCATGTTGTGCATTATGACAACAGCTCTGGTGGGACTGCCACATACTCAACTAGCAGGTAATTTTGAATCTAGCATTCATAAAGCACCAAGAATTTAATTTTGCACTCAAAGCACCTTTGTGCAAACACTCCAGTAAAGAATTTCAAGCATGTTAAGCAGGAAAGGTTTCGCCTGCACCTCTTAGTTGCAGGCTTTGAGGTATCACCATGCAAGTGCCCTTTGGAATGAGTCTGTTTTGGAGACCTAAGACTTCCACAACATTCAGTACGTTAAGAGAACTCTGCAAGTGATAGGAACTAGATACTCCTTGCAGTGTGATGGCAATAAAGAACATCACATTCTGCTCGTAGCTGGTGCAGTTCAGAAACATGCTTTTTGAAACCTGGGAAGAGTATGCTTGTTTATAGCTGCCAAACATCAAAACAGAAACAGAAAACAGATTAGAAAAATCAGCAGGTCAAAAAACTGTAGTTTCACACTGCTATTGGAGATAGCTACTGGAGATCAGTTTTTTTCTACAAGGACTTGGAAGTTTTTAATCGTAGTCTGGATTGGAGGTCCTTCTGGCTCTTGCAAGACCTAAATTGTGTCTAAAATATACATTGTATATTGCTTAGTCTGTTATGTTGAACATAAGGTATATGTGATAGACACATTCATTTTACTAAGTAGTTTTTTGGTATGTGATCTATCACATACCCAAATGCTCTTTCATTGCATTAATGGAAAAAATGTAATGTGAATTGACACCTCCAAAGGGTTTGACTGATCAAGTGTTGTAAAGGGATTGTATAAAAAAAATTATCCTAGGAACTTTATTTGTTAGCCTCCATGACTATGCAAGTCCCCACAATTATCTTTCTACACACATACACACTCCCCCACATTTGCTAGTCCTTACGCTCCTGTAAACAGGGGTTGGAGGCAGAAATCTAGGTTTGAAAAGAGACAGCAGAAAAAAATTAAACTATGCTTTAAAATGTATGAAAAACACCCCTATGTTGTGGAAATGCTGTCACAAAAAGCTCACACAGAGAATTTATACTTCTTTCCTTTTCATTTATACATAAATACCATACCCCACCCTTAATCTTGGATGTAGGAAATCAGTTTATTCTAACCCCCAGAAATAGTTATTCTGGATAACAAACCAAATTACTATTCTTTAACCCATTTTATTGCAATGCTTAGACTGAGCAATGGCAAAGGTTTACATAAACTGTAGCTAAACATTGCAGCAGTTTACTTAGAAATGTATACAATGGGCAATCTTCAGATATATGCAAAAAGTATTACACTGAAGGGACAATCAAAGCATAAATAAATCAATGATAGCCAGTTAAAATTTATTCTTGAATTGTCATTCATATCATATGAAATTTAAAACTGCAGTACAATTAGTAAGAATTAGAACTGCAGCATAATCTGTAAGAATTTTAGCCAGCAGCTATTAAATTTGAGAGCTATTTGGTTTACTATACCTGGCAGACAAGCCTGACAAAGCCCTTTTGAGGATTTCTGGAGTGCTGTCTGTTGGTGGAGGAACATCAGGAACATCTGAATCACTTCTAAGATCCAACTCACCAAGTCTTTCTTCTAAATCCACTTCCTATGACAAAAAAAAAAAAAAAAAAAAAAAAAAAAAAACAAACCAAAAAAAAAAAAAAAAAAAAAAAAAAAAGAAGAAAAACAAACCAAAAAAAAACACAACACAGGATTATTAGTTATTATGTCAGAAACCAGTATTCAGATCATAAACATTTCTTCACGAACTGATAGTATCTACACTACCTACTAAAAAGACAACAATGGTGTACTAGTGAAACTGTAAATGTTGTAGGAGACAAATATATCCCAATAAATGTTTGTAAGAAGGCCAGTACTCAGATGTTTTGACCTTACCTGCTGCGCTCAAGAAACTTCACATTCTAGGCACCTTTTCAATCCACACACATAAGCATGAGGATATATGTTTCTGGGAATACTACAGCTGACATAGAACACATGAGTTTAACAGAAATCCCCAACCCTCTAACACTTTCCCTCACCTACATCTCAAACTAACCTGTTATGGAATAAGGAGAAGGGTCTTCTGGTGGTTTAATGTCACGTTAAGAAAAAAAAGGAAATGGAATGCATCAAAAAAAGTCCCTTTGTACAGTGAGAAGAGGTTGCTGGCACAGTCTCATACATACAGATGCTAGGACTTGAACTCTCCAGCTTGAAAAGAACGATCCAAAAACAAACTGTGAAGTGATCAAATGTCCTATGGACACAGTATTACTCAGAATAGTTTCTTGTATGACTCCAACACTGCAGTTGTTTCTTCAGTATTCACTAATGACCACTCAGGAAGTGGTCATCTACACAGACCGTGTGTCTAACCCAAATGCAAAACAGGCAGTACATAAGTTTGGTGACAGTGTACATATTGTCACCAACGGTCAGAGTAGACTGCCAAGACTATTTTTCCTCTCAGTTAAAAGCCAACACTAAGGGTGTTGATGGTTTACTTCACTTATTCTAATGATACAAATACCACAACTCTGGGGAGTCAGAAGGCTGTACTCAGCCCTGTTGCAGCAGTAATGCAGAGAGCTGTCTCTAGCTCCATGTCTGGCTCTCGAGACCTGAACTTCCTCCTGACCTCACCTCCTTACTATCCCAAACAGCTTCCAGCCTGCCCTCCCACCACAGGTTCATCAGTTCTTAACAGCTCTGGGGACTGTGAAGTAACTGCTTGAAACCTTTTTTCACCACCGCTATACCGCAATTTCTCAGTCTCACTCTCTTTCCCACTTCCTCATTGCAGATCTCAGTTCTTTCTCCTTAATCTATTTCCATGAATACAACTGCTTTTCTATCCTACTTTTCCTTAATAATATTATTTTCTTCCTCTGTTCTGAGTATTTTTGGCATTTTAGAAGGCAGCAGAGGTATATCTTCCCTCTCACCTGCTCCATAGCACAGAATTAAGGCAGCCTAGAATCACAGCCATTGCATGGTTACTCTGTATATAAGTTATTGCCTCAGTCCATCAGCCTTTTCCAGGAAGTTACATTCCAGTGTAACCATTGCCTCAGTGACTGACCTCTGTACACAACACAGGTGGAAAAGAGAAGGCTTTTCAACCCTCGCCACCCAAAGCCAAGGACTAAGCCTCTACCCAGGCTGGGGGTCCGGCTTCGTGCCCCGGGAGCTGACCAGGGTGCTGCAGGCGGGCTCTCCCCGCAGCCCCGCCGGCCGGGGCTCTCGCCTCGCACCCTCCCCAGGCCCAGTCACCATCCACGCCGCCCTCTCCAGGGATGCCAGTCCGAGGGAAAATACCATCCTTTTCATTTTTATGTTGTTTTCATCTTTTTAGAACCCGAGTCCGTGAGCTGGCACTATAGACATGCACAAGGGAAACAGGTAATGACAGAAAGAGTAATTCTCTTTTCTAACATGTTAGGCCTGTGTTTTTCTCATTCACTTTATTGTACCACACACATGCCCAAGACGAAATTCTTGAGTGGCTTTTACATCTTTTACTTCTTTGAAAAACAGGACCAATGCTTTTCCTGTTCCTTGAAATCCCACAGCTGAATAATTATTAGACAGACATTGTTTATAATTAATACAAGTAAAAAGAGCAAATACTCTAACCATGGTCCAGACTTCAGAAAGTCTGTACAATGCTTGAAAAAGCATAAAAAATTACTGTGCTTGCAACTTTGTTATTCAGAGATGTTTCTCATAGTGTTGTACCATAGCTTAGGAAATCAGCTATAGACGTGATTGGGAGGGGATCACAGGCATCTCCCAAAGCCATGTTGCAAATACTGTGACCTGCACTGGATATGGCATATCTGTATCTCTCTATATATCAAGCTATCTGTGTAGTTCTAGAAGACACTACTCATTGTGCAGATGACGGGCAGTAATCCTGGCCCTAAGACCACAACTTAGCGTCTTTAATATTAATCCCTGCTTGCACATGGCAGAGATGTTCTCTCTTTTAAGCACTCAGAACTAAGAATACCCCCAAACTTTTTACTCCATTTTGGGGCTTGTGGTATTGCAGAAAACGTTTCCGTACTCAACCAGTGCTTAAACATAACCAAAAAAAAAAAATCATTCTTAGTTTTATCCCTCTGATATTTAACACACAACTGTCACTTACACACCTCATTAGAAGCAATGTTTTACATTTGCTATTTCCAACATCTGAATTTGTAAGTGCATGGCATTTTTCAAAGTATCTGAACACCTTGAAGAAGGAGTCTGTGTTTATTCGATGTGTTTTTCATCAGCTTGTGCTTCATATTGATGCTACTGGGAGCTTGGCTAGTGCAGCCTCCAAGTTGCATAGAACTTGGTCCTTTTTTAGCTTTACATTGCTACAATAACCAGTGGGAGACAAAGCCCCAACTATCTTCAACTTCCCTTTGTAAGATACCTCAAAAATTACCTTGAATACTTTATTTTCCAGTTCATTAGTAAAATGGCCACAACCATTTCCTGAATAAGGCATTTAATTTGCAAAGTCAGAAGCCAAAGAGGAAGTTGTTCACTAAAAGCTAGTTAATTGTCTTCTGCATCATGAAGTGTTTAGAGAACCCCATCACTGGGGGACAAGTCTTTCTTGCTAATTGTTTTCTAAATTATTTTACATGATTGATTATAAACATTCCAGTTTATAGCCATGAATAACAACAAACATTATGGAAGGGAACACTAAGTTAATCACAATCAAAGCCCTCAAAAAAAAAAAATAATCAAGAGTCTTGCTACTTCAGCTTGACCTCGTAGAAGTATTTTTGGAGTATAAAAGCAAGCAGCCCCTCCTTCTCCTGCTCTTCAGGTCTGGGATTTGGCCAAGCTGAACACACAGTAACAACAAGGACCTGCCAGGTGTATTAATTGAAACACCATGGGTTTCATACCGTAGGCAGGTATTTACAAGGTTTTCAAAGGTTAATTGAAAACAGCAGAAGTTGTACTGTCCTAAGTGACTAAGACACCTTTCAACACCAACTCCAAATTAAATGTTTGATCCGAGGTGTTTTCATTTGTTTCTAGAGTTCTCAAACTGCAGGTGACAGAGCCTTTTACATGCAGAACGTGTGCTAATCCTGTCTCCTTGATACACATCTGAAGTGTCTGTAATGGATAGACGTTGCAATGAGATTGTTGCCTTGCTTCTTTTCATTTGAAGGCACATGTTCCTTCAAGGGAACCCATCTGATCAGTTCACAGAACACAAGTCAAACAAGGCTGAGATGATGCAGGCCTAACAAGTACAGGGAAGAACACAAGCATGAGAGTTATTCACACACTACAAACAGCTTGGTGCACAATAAACACACCTATCTGACACACTACGAGGTTCATTGGTTTTCATCATTTCCAAAGTATCCCAAGACAAAGGTTTATTGAGTTTTAGGGTTTTATTTTGTTGTAATTTTGGTGTTCTTAAAGACAAGAATTTCATCCTTAAGCTAAATCTTCTGTACAAGACCACAAATACTTGGCCATACAAAGGAGGGACTCAAACAGTCAAGATCCTGAGCCTCCCTAACAGGAGTTCAAAATATGTGACATCCTGCCACAAATTAAGCTTCCATGTGAAATTCTGTTTGCTGGCTACTTTGCAACAGCTACCAAAATACAGCCATGTGTAATGCAGAAAAATAGACATGTCAACCTTTCATCATTTAAAAGGACATATGCGTCTGAATTGCTGGTTTGTACCACATGCCGTCCACTACAATTAACACGTGCCAAGTGAACCACGCACAAGAATTATGCAAGAGCCTTTGTAACTAGAAATGTTTTCTATGTATTGCATTTTTTCCAGGACACAATAAGGAACTCCCAAGTAGACAGCAAATATGTTTTTCATGGAGAATGCAGCATCTACGTGAAGAGCAACTGAATAAATGAAGACATTTTCCAACAGCTTGTGTGAAAAAACCAGTTAGCAAGCAAAATAATTTAAGTAACACTTACACAGGTAAAATTACAAAAATTAAAGTAAGTTTTCTTCTCCAGCTTTGACCTTTCTACACTCTCTTTCACAACTTTTGCAATGAAGTCAATAGTTCAGTTAGACCACATTGTAGCATATTTAATTAGATGTACCTTGATACCTTCCTCTGAAGTCAAGATATCAAAGTGTCAGAAGATCCTGAATAATGAAACCTTTTTTTTCCAAACTATTAAAGCCTGACATATACAGAAACACAAGCGAAAGAACCGCACGCACTGAATTGAAGACTGAAACCTACAGATCCTTTACTATCTGCATTAGAACTATTTCACCACCACTTCCAAGAACACAGAGGTTTGGAAATAGTCCACCTTTATTATTATTACCACACTTATAGCAGACAGCATAGAGGTCAGACCTCTCTGTGAAAATTAAACAGATCCACTTTCTGGATATTCCAATAGAAGTAAGAAAACAAAGTAATTAAGTGATCCACACCACACTCTTACTGTTCCACCGTAACCCATACTGCTGTCAGGAGTTTATCTTCAAGTGGGTTTGAATAGCTTTAGGCATCAAAGACTCAAGTCCCAAACCCAGCTTCACAGGTCGGAGAAACTTCTCTAGCAATTCATTCCCTGGAAAGGCTGTCTCACTGAACAGAAACAGCTTTTTCAATACTGTAGGAGAAACAGTGATCAGTTATTCCAGGCTTGTTTTAGTTACAAATAATTAACAATGACCCTAGGCAAACAGGCACTTGTTCCCATGGCCAACAATGCAACACGATTCCACTACCCCCTCCCTGTCCTACCCCAACAATTTTGCATAGTACAAACAGGAATACATGCGTGACTACTTCCAGGATACACTAATTTTCTTGAAGCTTTTGAAAGCAGTGTCACTTGCTTTTTAGTAAGGAATGCAAACAACTGGAATTTTAAAAGGAGCATGAACACACGCAGATCAATCTGTAAAACTAACTGACACACATTAAGTACCCGAATGCTAAATCGTTCCTCTTGCTCCCAAGGGCCGCAGAGTATTTATGAAGGCACTTTGACAAGACATTCTTAGGAAAAGAGTGTCCAGGGCAAGCAGCAACAAATAAGAAAGCAACAAGTGAAAAACCACTCCTGCATGCCACAAGACAATGCAAAGAAACAACAAACTCGAGAAATTGCAAAGCTCTACAGGGCAAAGGCATGTTCACAGGAATTTTGCAAAAAGTCATCAGCTCAACAAGCTAGTGAGTGAGCAACTGAAGACACCAAGACTTGCAGTGCTTGGGAACTTCAGGAAGAAGCTTCACAAAGGGCATACCATATTCCTTCACACAAAACCAAGGAAGTCAACCTTTATTTGACATGATATGGACATAGAAATGGCTACCAGTTGTTTCCAGTTAGTGGTAAAAAAATCTCTCATGCAAAAGAGAAAAAAACAGCTTCACTTAAACTCAGTAAGAAATTAGCATCTATGGACATAGTAAGTGTAACATGAAAAGCATCAGATTACATACTGAAAACACGAGTAAAAGTACAAAAGACAAAACCCTCCATACATATTTAGCGTCATGGAGTTCTTCAGCAAACACAGAGTGCTTCTCTACTTTGGCAAACAGAGTGCTTTAAAGCATGTTGCCTTTACATATCTGCAAGTCTGAATTAATTGGGTCAACAGGAGCAGAAGCAGCACAAAGCAGTTACCATATAAAAGGAGACAACCAAGTCATTACAAGTGAGGAAGAGGGTGATGTTTCTGAGCCGCATACTAGGAAGCAGTGGGAACCCACTGGATTGTGGCCACCCTGAGTAGTTCTGAACAAAAGAACAAATTTTGGGTCCAAATACACAATTATCATTCCAAATACGCCATCTCAAAATAGCCAAAGGACAATAAGGTATCCACTTGTTGTAAAGGTCAGGAGAGAGGTAGAGCAGAAAGATAACCATCTAAAAAGGCGTATAATGTGGCATCTGTGAATCCAGATGACCAGATGCTTCCCATCAAATCACCTACACCTGTGTACTCACAGTCAAAATTGTGACCCACTGAAGAAAACTCAGTACAAAATGCTAGTTAATCTTTACAGTTACCAACGGCACTAAAGACATCTTAAAATGTAAAATCAATCCTTAATGTTGCTTGTGAGCCATGACAAGGGTCACCGGTGCTATGCACATTGCAGATAGAGTTGTTCAACCTAACAGGAACAAGGAGGGTCCCCCAAACAATCCATCAAAAGGTCTTCTGTGTGGTGAAAATGCCTTTCCATGCCTAACAGTTCAAGCAACCATCACAAACGTATGCATATTGAAATTCATCTCCTGTAACCGACATCCTAGCTGCATACACATCCTTTCTGTTCAACATCATCTGAAGCTGGATGAAACACTAGACTGTCGAGCAGCTAAAGTAAAAGCGCAGTAGGCCTATAGGCAAGAACAGCATTTTCCTTTCTGGAAATCACGTAGGTAGACCAAGAATAATATTAGCAAGTTTTAGGTACACCCTTTTGAGGTCCGGAGAGTAGAGCAGAAAGAATTCTTTGAAGGCAGCGCACTGTGTACCTCAGAAATGAACTTAGCCTACAAAACAAAGCAAACCTGAACGACTCCACAGAAAACCAGCTTTTTGAGCACACTGCTACAAGAAATCATGTTTAGAAGTTAATTCTCATCTACAGAGAAATACTCTCTACACAACTACAGTCTAAACATTACCTTATTTGATCACAGCCCTCAATGCAGCACAGTACTGCAAATTTTCAGGTTCATTCACTTTGAATTCATGCAACCAAAGCTCAGAGTAAGAACTGACTATTGAGTTTCACTTTCCAATTCCTTGCCACAATGCCCAAGGCAATGTCCACACTCTGCAGCTTCGACATCCATGCAGATTTAAATAGTCACCAATTCGGGAGCCCTCCATCATGTACTGTAAACTCCATTTAGCAACCAGAAAGCTTTTTTTTTTTTCTTAATTCTAGCTACCAAAATGAGAACACCTCTTTCATTTTATCCAGACAATTAGCAACTGTGATGTGCTTAGCTTTGATAGACATAAGCCTTAACTCCACGGCAAACAAAAGAACAGCACTGTGGCTGTTTTGCCACTATAATGAACCTGATGCATAGACTTAGTATTTCGAAAAACCTCTTGCCTTAGCAGAAATGTCATACTGTAAGTCCTTTCCGGGCCAGAGGTGAATGCCTATCACTTAAAAGGCCATAAACCAGAAACAGTTGCCGGGGAAGTGCTGACACAGCCTTTAACGGGAGCAGGTCACCAGCTCGTGTTTGTCTCCGAGCTCACGCCGGCCCAGCCACGCTGCGGCGCGCCCTTTGCCTGGGAGGGGGGTGGCAGCGGGGCAGGACACGCGTGGGCCGCGAACGCCCGCGCACGGGGCGCTGAGGCCGCTCGGCACGTCGCCTTCTCCCCGCTGCCGCCAGGCAGAAGGGACAGCAGTGTCACAGCACGGGGAGGGTCCCTTTCCCAGGCCGGGGGCGCAGCGTGCCGCCCCACGCGCGGCACAGCCCGCGACAGGCGACCCCCGCCGGGGGGAGGCAGCGTCGCAC
>VZSZ01011329.1:1402-15773 GCA_013398815.1 Ibidorhyncha struthersii | reverse complement strand
GAGCCCGGGCCGGGCCGGGCCGCCGTTCTGCCGGCCGGCGTCGCGTCCCACCGCCGGCGGGGGTGGTTCCCCTCGGCCGGGGGCCGGAGGGCCGGTCCGGTGGGCACCCGTCAACCGCATGCCTCCGCCCGCGCCTCCCCGCAAACCCCGGCAAACGCGGGCGCCGACCTCAAGGTTGTGCTCCGCTGGGTGTCAGCGTGGCCCCGGCCTGCTGCGTGCCTGCAGTCCGGCGGTGAAACCCCCAGGGGGACGGGGACAGGCATCTCCAGACAGCCCCGGTACCTGCCCGGTGTCAGCACCCCTGGGTGCCGGTGCTGCAGCCCACGCGCCCATCGCTGGTTGTCCGTGGAGTGCTTTGCTTTCCTCCGGGATACTTGTGCCCACCTGCTGTATGTCCATTTAAAAAGGCAGGTCTGGTGCTTGCCCTGTTCCTGCCTCGCCGTACCACGCACCCTGCCAAGCACGGTGCACTAGCCTGTGCAGAAACGTAATGCACCTGCCTAAGAGTTCACAGCCAAGAAAAATGCTCTGCCAGGGCAGTTACACGTGCTCTGTAACAGATATTACACTGCTCTATCTTCCTCTCAAAATACCCACTGTTTACTGGACAGGAGTTGTGCTGAGGACGGCTGTGAAAGGCACCCAGTGCGTGGGCCCTCTTCACCGGAGCTGCAGCTGTGCAGGAGACATCGGGGGCAGGCCTGAGTGTGCAGCAAAGTGGGATGCATCCCTGTGCAGGGACAAGCAGACCCTGCTGAACGCCGTGACCTGACAAGCTGTCTGGAAGTCGCCCCTGTCTGCTGAGATGTGCTACAATCTGGTGTCATCCCGGCCCTCTGGTCCAGTTCAGATGACCGTGTCGGAGTGCCTCTCAGCTCTAGCACACTGCTGTTGGGCGATCAGGAGAGCAAACACTACCTTCGCTTCCCAAAGCCTGCTGAATTCCTCTGGCTGCTCTATTATGGTGCCCATCCCGCTCCACCGTGTTTGTATGGCTACTGACAGTCTGGCCATGGCAATAGCCGGGTGCCCCAGAGCATTCCCATAAAGACACTCAGTCTAGATGTCACCTCAGTGTCCACATACTGGCTTACTGTGTCAGCAAACACAGGGCCAGCATCTCTTGCAAGGCAGAGCCGTCCTTTACATTATCCCTATGGTGACTGGTTTCATGGAGCTTGATTGGGTTTAATTCATGATTTAGTTTTATTATGTAAACAACATTGTTATGTCCCTCTGAAGGCATGCTCGGCATGTTTGTAATGACAACACCGCGGTTCAGGAAGTCAGAGCGAGCTGCTGTGAGCAGACACGGATTATGGCGTTGATAAGCTGACTCCGACCTCGCTGCCAGGAAGCCCGGACCCTGCAGAGTTCAAGAAGAACAGCCGTTTGTGTGAAATGTTTTACCTGCGCAATGATAAAGGTGTCAGGAGGTAGCATGTGTGTAGCATCCCCAAGCACGTGCAAAAACCCGGTGTGCTAAGAGAAGGGTTGCTGCAGCGCAGAAGGCAAACCAGAAACCCAACACCAGACCAGACAGGCCACAGGGGCACCGTTTCTGCCATCAGGTCCTTTATGGACAAAAGTGACAGTGGCAACCCACTGCAGATCAGCAATATGGCCATATGGCCTGGATCATCCAACACTTCACTCTTACTAAGTACAGTTTTAAATTTATTTCTCCATAAGTGAAATATTATGGGGGCAAATGGAGTCAAAACTCAGCTCTCCTTCCTCAGAGTATGTGATGGTGTGAAACAGTTGCCCAGCAGGGAAGAAATCGAAAGCATACAGGGTGAGTGGGGTACAGCGTGGATCCCAATGAGAAATGAGGCATCCTTTCCACACTCTCCTCTTTCAGTATGTTTCTACTATTGAGTTTTTCCTTGTGAGCATTTCTCCAGCAAAGCTTTCCGAAGAAACCATAGTTTCCCTTACTTCAAGCGCAAGACGGGCATTTACTGTTGGCCCTGCAATGGGACTGGCTGTCTAGAGGAAAGCATAAAAAATTATTTTTTTCTGTGCAAAGAAAATAAGAAGTGGTTTGTCTGGTCTCTGCAGCTTTGCGACCCATGGTGGCTGTGGCACGTGGACTAGACATCCAGGCTGTTTCCCCCAGAGTGCAGATCCCACACGCGGGTCAGTAGCCCAGGGTGGGGTGGACACCGACTGCCCTACAGCCACCATGGAGCAGCAGGGTCTAGCTGAGGAAGTACATACCTGTTATATACCTTCCTGGTAAACCTGGCCTAACAAATACAGGGTTGAGGATGACCAGATGCTATGCTTTTGCCACAGAAAAAGCCCCCCTGTCATTAATGAGATTGAGACATTGCTTCCGTTCCTGCATAAAGATCATTAAGCAGACCTTTACGTCCCATCCAGGAGAGGAGTAAGAACCTCCATTTCTCCTCCATCTTTGCTCCATCTTTAACTTAAACAGTGAATTTACCCAGAAAAGCTCGGAGGAAAAAATATTTGTTTAGCAAATAGTGTGATGGAAGAAAGTAACAATAATGGCAGAGGAGGAAAAGGTGAGTACTCGAAACATATTAATGAGCAGAGGCAAGGTGAATGCAAGAAGATGAGTCACTGCATTTTGGGAAGAAGAGAGAGAGCAAGCAATGAACAGCTGGTGACAGTGGGGTGAGAGAATGAGCAATCTTCTGGGCAGGGCCACCAGGAGAGAGAGAATTAAAAACAAGGACTAAGCTCTGACGGGATCAGGTGGGAACCCAGCCCCAGCTTCACTCCTTCTCTCTCCCAGCCCGGCACTCCCGCTGCTGCCATCACGCACCTTTTCACCCACAGAGTGCTCGGAAACGTGAGCAGGGTCAGCACAACAGCTGTATCGCAGCAAGTGGTTTCAAGCCTCTCCAGCCCAGAGGAAAAATGTAAGGGGCTCCCAGAAGAGCTGTGGGGCAGGGGGCATAGAGAGCAAGCAGAGCGTGGGAGCGCAGTTGTCCCGCTTCTCGGCTTCTCGGTTACAGCCCCTTGCAGTCATGGGAGCCCAGTATGTGTCTTGAGTCGCAGCTGGTTAGACTGGTTGGATGGGAATTTTCCAAGCCGACACCCTGTTACTCAGGTTCCTTTGGGGCAAGTAACTACACCGGCTGGAATGTAACATCACTTCTCCAAATGTTGTGACCCCCCATGGTTTCACAAGGTGTTGCAGAAACCTCCATGTTGTCTGCACACAAAGGTATTAGCATGTCAGCCGCTGACTTTTCTGATATGCAAATGTTATCACCCTTCTTGTATGGAAGTTCAGTATCTTGATGTGTGAGGCCTCAGAGGTTTTTGTTGCTCTGTCTTGCCTTAGCCTTCTCCCTGTATGCCTACATTAACTTAGTGACTCAAAGCTGCCAGCAAACAACCCAAACCCCAGCGACCTGGCCCAACGTTTTCTGCAGTGAGGGAAAACCCCTAACGAGCACATCCCTACGCTTCCCCCCGGTGCCCAAAGTTAAGAGGCATCATCTGCTGTGGCCACGCTCCCCCCGGCCCCGCACTCCAGCTATCCACTGCAGGCAGATCTGCTTTGCCTGCTTAGCTGGGAGCTGCCTCTCTGCTGTGTGCCTCGACCTACCTACAGAAGGGGGAGTTCTCCGCAGGCAGACGCAAAACCGAAGCCCTGACATTAAAATAGTTATATAAGCCCTGCATTAAAGCACTTACATAAGCCGCATACAGCCTCCCGACAGAAAGGCAGCCGGCTAGGGGCTGCTGTCGTCTCCACTGGCCGACAGAAAGTCCTTTGTGCAGGAGAGAAACAGAGCAGGGCTGCTTCATTGCAGCTGCAGAAGCAAATGGAAGGAACCGGTGCCCTGTCTGCTCAGAGGCTGAGGAGCAGGAGGTACCCGGCTCAAAATGCATGCTGGAAAGAATGGCACATCTGCAGATGTAACAGTGAGGAGCCCTGTTGCTGGCAGTCTCAGAAACAGAAGTTGTTTGCAGCTTCTGGGTTTTTTAAATGGACTCCTACTAATGTGCAGAACAAGTGAGACAAGTGGCAAATGTCGATACCTGCTGGTCAGCATAGGCAGCAATGTCAAACGTTGTCAACAACGGCTCACTGTCACCTCAGATAATATTAATTATGAATGATATTGTAATGTGCTGCATTTAATCAATTTATAATCTTTTTGCATCCCTAGATCATTATAAAGAGGATAACCCCAAGCCAGAAGAAGCAGAAAGAACAGCAATACAACAGTCTCAGATCACGCTGAGTGTTTGTTCTGCAAAGCACAAGGCGAGCTATTAATACCCTGTGCTCCCCTGACAAAACTGAGAGCTGCAAAACACTGCCTGGTGCGGCCTGAGACGGCGCGTGGGAGCAGGGAGCTGGAGCCCAGGTGCTCGGGATACGCTCGAAGCTGAAATTCCAGGTCAGAGGCTCGTTATTACACAACCTGTGCACTCAGACGAATCCTCCTCCAGCTCTAAGCACTAGACTTAGACGCTGAAAAAAAGGAAAGCCCTGCTGGAATATAGGAGTGTATGAGTCAATGAAGAGGCTGCTTTTTCCCCTCTAAATTAATACAGCATGAGCTCTAATACCGTCTTCCTGGGTTTAACACGGGTTGAAAGCCAATGATGCTTTGCCAAGGCATCCTGACTAAAGCATACATATCTATATTTTAGTAATTTAAATCCACTGACAGCACTGAATTGTTCTCTTCTGTTTAGTTAACACGTCATGTAATCTGTTTACATTTGCTAGTCTGGCATAAAAACATCATAGTCCATGGTATTTATGGTCAAGAATTATTTGCTTATTACTTGCATATTTGAACTTTATAAAGTAGGTCACTTATATGCCAGAAAAAAAACAAAACAACAAAACAAACTGACCTCATTATTTCCAAATTAAGCACTAAAGTCTGAGGAACATAATCTAGTGACCACTGTGAAAGGTCTGGCTGCAGAAACCTTTGCCCCAGGCAGCTGTCACCTTCTGTTTGGTCCAAGTGGCTGAGTATTGCACAGCTACCGAGTTATTCTTGATCCTTCCTTCCTACCATAATCCCTGGGATGCTCTTGCTTTTTCCCAAAAAAGTGTTCATACACGGTGGGTGTTTGGCAAGCTGCTGCTGTTTTCATATAAGATGTGAAATTAATTCTTGAACTTAATTGTTGCAGCTGTCTGAACATGCCATGAATCTGCAACACACCCTTCCTGTGCGATTTCACATGTACTGTATGTTATATTATCCACGCAGATCCTTTCTTTTAATACAAATCTCTGGTTGGAATACCATAATCTACCGGCTTGCAACTCTTCACTGCTGGCAGGTGTACAAAAAGTGGGGTGTGGGCATGGAAAAAAGGTGGGGACAAGCCTGCTGAGGAAACAGACTTGTTGATGCCAGGCTCTACCTACTATACCTTTGCAAGTCCAGCTGGCTAAGGCTGAAGGGGTAATCACTGGATCGTTTAAAGAGACTGACGGCACCGCTCTGTCAAAATGCAAGTGACTGCCAGAGAGAAAAGAGGAGCTAGCTCGGCTCTAGACAAGTCCCACGAAACGTAGCACCGACAGAAACAGCTGTTCCTCACCAAATTCAGTCTAAAGTCTTTGGATAAATTACCTTACTCTCTGGATGTTTTGGGCAGGACTGAAGAGCAAATCACTCCCCATAAAGTTTTATAAGATGCCTTTAAAAAGGCCTCACTAGATATACATTAGTTCCCTCAGGTGACCTCACAGCTGGGGCTGCTGCGCGGCAGATCACCAGTACCTTCGGAGTGGTACCAACTTGGCAGACACTCAGGGGGTGCTGGGACACCCCACAGGACAAGATGGTGAACCCTAACCCACAGCCTGCAGCAGGCAGAGCAGGAGGGAGGAAGAGGAGACCTATTACTTCCTACACAGCCCCCACCACTCTGTTTGGCAAAACCTCCTTGACAGGAGAAACTTGGCCAAGCAAACTCATTGTGCCCAGTGCACTTCGCAGTGGTTTGACTGGATGTGGAGACCGCTTATGTTAACATATATATGGTTGGCACCAGCCTTAACACCGCAAGTGCCTGCGTCTAACAGCCAGCAGTCTTCACCTGCAAGAGAGAATCCCTTCTGCATGATCTCAAGGGGACTGTGCTTGTGCCCAAAATTTATTTTCCTTCTTCAGTCTCAGGTCATTCTGGTTCTTTCTGTGTAACTGAGCGGATCACAAAGCTCTCTGATGGCTGGGCTCTCAGGGAAGGGGCTTTCTTACCACCCTATGAGCAATCCCCATTTCGTCCTGTTGCAACAGAAACATGCTCCCCCACATGCCAGATACAAGGCTGAGCCCCTGTCCCATCAGTGGGTGTTTTGCCAAAAAGCTGTTCTGCAGTTTTGGCAACATCTTCTCCCATTCTCAGGTCAGAGTAACACTTCCACATGAAGCATTTACTGTTTACTTGATTCGTGGTGCACGGAGAACACCTTGCACTTACCTCTGCTTTCTGTCACTGGATTTGCTCCCCTCCTTTTTATACTGCTTTCAAGAAGTTTTATGTCATCTCATTTAATCGAACTCTAGTATTACCCACCCTATTACCTTCCAGTTCATAAGAAAAGTTCATCTAAGGTATAAGCAGGCATATCACCATTGATTTTTAGCAGTTTTTGAAATATCACTCTGTTTTGCCAGCAATACCATCTTACTATCTTATCTCAAGGGACAGGCGGAGCATTATGGCACGCTCAGAGTGTATTTTATAAGTGGTGAGCAGTTGGCAGGATGCAATTAAGCCAAGTATTACAGTCACAATCTGGAAAGGTTGCCCTGTAAAGTCCTGGTTTGCTGCCATTTTGTTATGGTAGTCTTCAGATTGAAGTACATCTTGTGCTTTATAAAGGTCCTCCTATATATTAACTTAAGTGAATTCTCTGAGAATTATCTTCCAGTGGTATAGTAATAAAAATGCACTAGAAATTACTAACTGGTTATACCTTTGGCATCTTTGCCATCTTTATCCCAGTCCTGTGGACTGGAACAGTGTTACACAAGACCCTGAGCTCTTTACTAGGGAGATACAGGTTGAGAGAAGCGTCTTCCCCTCGCCTAAAAAGAGCCAAGAAAACTTGAGCTGCAAAAGACAGAGACTCAAGGCCTCTTCTTTTTTTTAAGTTTTCAGGGTTGTGGGTGAAAACCCCTCAGCAAATAGTGACTTCTGGATATATGCCACAGGACTCCTGTTACTGATCTCACTTCTCTCCTCCGTAAATCACCAGCATCCATGGAGGCAGCTGTTGGCAAATTCTTCTTATACCTCTTTTTCTTGCCTGGAGGTGCCAGATTTATTGGAAAAGCACTTGATCCTGAGCAAACAGCTTCTTCTGGAGACATGCTCGGTGTGCTAAACGGGCCAAGGAAGCTGGGGTCAATCAGCCTATTACCTGTCCCCCAAACCCCTCAGCTGGCTGCCTGCCTCATGCTGAGATCACAGTGAAGGAGGGATCTGCAACACCGGAAGGATCAGGTACTAGTTGCCCAAAAGAGGCACCAGTTCTGCTTCTTAGCAGTTTTAGCTCCCTCTGGCTCTGAGCAAACTGGCTGGTCCTCAGTCAGGTACTGCCAGAAGAGCAAGAGCCGAAGTGGGAAAGGAGAGCAACCACAGCAAGTGGCTTTCTACTGCTTCTACTGTTGTGCCAGATGGCTGCCTGCTTACCTGAAGCCTGCAGTGCAAAGCCAAAACAAGAGAAAAAAGTCCAGAACCGTACCTTCAGGCTCACTCACTCTTCGATACAGGTTTTTTTCATACAACTGCAAACTAAAGAAATTCCCTGTTCCAATAAAGGAAAACTCACTTTCAGCCAGCTGCTGGACCAACATGCTCAGAAGGTGCTTTCTGAACAGCATCCTTCATGCCACCATGACAGCTAACCAGACCTAGTACTGGAAGAAATTATTTCAAAACAGCAAAGCATCAAGAACACGCCTGGAGGCAGAAGAGACCAGAACCCTGCCTATCTTACTGCAGCCAAGCATTCCCTGCTGTCCTGTACCACTAGAAGATCACGCAAGCTGCAGAACATGACTCCTAACGACACCACTGTTTATGAGAGATAAGAAAGAAAGTGTGAATGTGAACAGGAGCGGGAGCCAGTCGAGATGACTGAGAAGCCTGTAGAAAGATGACAGATACCCCTGTGGGGCAAGAAATGGCAGCATGCTTTATCCCAGGAGTCCTTGGCAGTGCCACTGCAAGCTGAGGTGGGAAGTTGGATTCAAACTCTCATAGTAAGAAATTGCCCCTTCTGGCTGCAGGCTTTTTAGCGGTCTGCATCTCTTATCCTTCTCTGGAGAAAGGAAAGCACAAGAAAAAAACAAAACCCTGAACAACCCTCCCCTCCTAAGGATTTGGCTTATTACAGAAAAATCTGTCCGTCAGTCTTCCTGCGTCCCTCAGCAGCTCCCAGGCTCCACAGCATTTTTCCTGTCTTCCCCATCACACCTCTGGAGAGCAGGCCCAGCCATCCTGCGCTTCCCTCTGGCTGCAGGGCCAGGTCGGCAGCCCCGAGCGTGAGGCACTTCATCCTCTCTCCTGGACAGTGGGCTTAAACCTAGCAGAAGCCACCACAACTCCTGAGGCCTCTGAAGGTGCCACTCAGCTCTCAGTGGCAGAGCACTCACAGTCCCTGTAACAAAACTCCACCCTGTAACTGGGGCCAGTAAGGTGACCTGGAGTTTGCAGGACTGGATGTTGCCACGCGTCGATGGGAGGGAGGGAAGTAACTCCTTCCTGCTGCTGAACCTGCTGCCAGGCTGCTCTGCTCCAGCAAATCCCAAGGGAAGCAACGGTGCACACCTAAAGGAATGGTGCCGCCTACAGCCCTGGCCCCATCTGGGAGGAGACGCCCTTGCCCCTTCTGTTATGGCAGAGCAGCCTCTGCTGGCACGGCTCAGGCAGAAGCATCATGTCCGTCATAATTATGCAAACAGGTTTTTCTCTTCCCTTATTATAGTCTAGTAAAGTTATAGAGCGAGCAGCTGGCCTCTGTGCAGGACATGACACGGTAAGCTTTTACACTGGTGGGAAGGAGAGCACAGGGTCTGCTCTGCTGGTCTGCTGGGGCAGGGGGACTGGCCCAGGCAGCGCATGGTGACTCCCCTCAATATTCAGCCGTACACTGAGACTAACTGGCCGCTTGTCCTCTTGTCACTGGTTTATACCAGGCCAGAACCAGTATGGCCGAGACAGCGGGACCTTGCTGAGCCTGCCCAGCTTCAGAGAAGTGAGGCAAGGGGTTTGGAGCAAGGAAAGCTCGGTGTGACATGAGTGCGTTACAGTGATTCACGAGCAAAGAGCTTAGGGGTGGCAGTTCAGATAAAGTTCATTATTGAGATCAAACCCCTGTAGACCAGCTGAGGTGTTTTCTCAGCAGGCTGTAAGAGGGGGGCTGAAAGCGTCAAGCTTTCACCTCATTCCTTGTTCCTTTCCCTGAGAAGGGCTTCTCTCTTCCAGCGTTGTTCCTTGGGAGGCTCAGCCAGGAGAGCCATGTGCTTGAGGTGGCCCTTGCCCCCTTGCTGCGGGGCTGGAGGAGAGCTTGCCTCCGCCGGACCCCTGGCCTGGCTTGGTGGGACCAGGACTGGGGAAGATGGGGAAGACGGGGAGGACCTGCCTCGCCGGGCGGGCACAGCACTGTGGTTTCCAGTGCAGGAGAGCGGGGGGAGAGCCAGAACGGCCGGCGGGGGCGAGTGCTCCTCGCTAGGTGGAGCTGCCGGAGCGAGCACCGCGCTGGCGATGGGCTGCAGCCCCGGGAACCCGCCGGCTCCCGGGGAACCTCCCGGGGCTTCCCGAGACTTGCTGTGTCCGAGCCCCGCTCCCGGAGCGCTCCCTGCGCTTGCACACCGCTAGCGCCCTGCGACGCGGTGTCACACTGAAACTGGAACGAAGCAAGCAAGACCTTTTCTTAAACAAAGTCGTGTTACAAAATATACTGGTCTCAGTCATTTTCTCTGTCGTTTAGTCTGAATCTGCTAATCAATGCAGCCCTGTCAGCCTTTGATGTGATGGAAAATGCTGAAATATGATTTTCTAAAAGTCATAAAAATATGCACATAATGATAGCTACTGCTGCCACTTTTTCCCTCCCGTCCCCATTTAGATCATCAATTTAACGATTTCCAGTTCCCTGACTCTGGACCACTCTGTGCCAACAATTTCTAAGCGAAGCGCTCTCTGCTGATTTCCATGGGGGGCTGCTTAAAGATCGATAGCCAGCGATGGCCTACTGTACATATATTTGTCTCACAGAGTGAAAGAAACTATATAAAACTCCACCTATGCCAGTTAAATTTCCATACATTTTTGCTATTAATGTGAAACCAAAGTAAAGCCAAACATTAGTCTTAGCCTTGCAGCATACCTGGTTATCCACATCAAGAAAGTGCTTACGTGAATGCCAGGGTAGTGCCTGGACCCACACCCAACAACTGCAGCTGTGGGGATACTCACTGCCCTGTGCGTGCTTGGGTGGCTTGACTGGCCGACCAGGGCCGAGGGAGGATGGGTGAATTTCTGTGGAGTCTAAATTGGTATATTTATCTACACCTCATGTGGACAAACACCACACAGCAGGAAATTTCTATGCAGCAATGCACAATGGAAAGAAAAATGAAGGTAACTTTGGAAGGGTGACACCTTCACAGCTCTTAGGCGAAAATAAATGAGGGAAATGGAGCCCCAGTGCTCCTTGTCCGCGCTGTTACACATCTGGCCTATGACACGTACATTTCAGTATGACTGTTTCTAAAATAGTTTCCTTGCCAGTGTCTGATCAGCCACACAAGTCCAGTCCCCACAGGATTCCCTGAGCTCACCTGGAAATGGAGCAGGCCACTCAAGGGCAATCACGCTGCAGACTGAGGTGGGCAGAAGCACCAGCATTTCCTGGCGTTGCTACTCCCATTTCCAGTGGAAAGAAGGGCCATCCCTACCACAAGGACTGCAGTCCTTTGCAAGCACATGGCTAGAGAGAAACACCTTGTCTGAAAGCCGCATTGCAACACGGGCACATCTGTACCGGCTGCAGGTCTCTGTAGGACCACACAGGAACAGACAAACAGGGCGATGTTGAGAAATCTGTCGTGTACTAATTAGTTAGGGTAAAAGAAGACCTGGTAATCAGTAGTACCACACGGCTATTTTTAGCAGGGCTTCGGAGTACTGGGTGCACCTGCAGCAGGCCCCTGCGGCCGCATTAAATAGGTAAATGTTGCTTCCACACCACTGTGTAACAACAGAGGTGGTGGGCAGTCTTTGGAGATGTAAGCTGGACAAACTTCAGGTGAGGCTTGTACTGCAGGAAGGGGAGCGTGCAGTGAGGGCAGAGCCTGAGCAGGACACGGTCCTGGGGGTGGGAGAGGGGTTTGGAGCAGGACTACACCAGGAATGGTCTCTGCGGATGAACCTGCGGATCCGGAGAGAAGGACGCTCTGCACTTATAATCTACTGCTCCTGGCTTTCCCCCAGCAGGGGTCAGGCTGGACCAGCGATCACAAATCAAAAGTAAAAGTAACTACTCCGCTCCAGCATCAAATATTTTCAGTGCTCCAGAAGGGAGAAAAATATTTTGCCTTACTAAGGATATGGAAAATCCTTGAACATCTCATTTAAGAAAAGCAAAAGAAATATTGAAATGGCAACAGAGGTGACTGTAAGCAGCAGCCTGTGACACGCTCCTTGTCCTTGCAGTTGTTTTAAAAAGGCAATAGCCAGGTCCTGTTTCCACTCAGTCTCATTACAGTCTCAACCTCCGCTCCCAGCTAGTCTGGATACACTTCAGTGCAAATGGAAACAGAAATTCGGCCAGGATGTGAGGACCACAGTGTCAGAGCAGCAAAGTGACATGAGCGTGTCCTCAGAAGTGACTGGAAGCCCCTGGGGAAGGCAGAGCTCACAGCATCCGCCACCGGCTGGAAAGGAGAAGCTGTTACCCACAGAAACCATTCCTGCGTGGTCAGACCAAATAAGTCACACAAAGCGATATCAGTCCTAGGCTGACATCTCCAGTACGTACCCCCAGCTGGAGCTGGCAGCGCTTCATGGCCCATGGCACTCTGAAGAGCAAACCACGGGGTCCACAGTGGGGTCGCTCGTGAAGTGATGCCTCTGCCTTTGGCTGTCACCAGAGGTCTGCAGACAGACACTCTGGGACAAGAATGCTAAAAAGCAGGTGAGATGTATTCAAAGGCCTGGCTCCTGAAAAATTTTCTGGCCAGCTTTGCCTTGGTTTATCGCCTAGTGAGAGAGGACACAGAGGATGGCATCTCATGCACAGAATTTTAATGATAACTTTATTATATTTTAGTGTATTATTGGCTTGCGATTTTGTAGTCTTACAAGAAATTTCCGTTTCCACATCTCCATTAAATGTCTGATTCATTTTCTTGGCTCATGGTAATGCCTCAGATTTACATCACTAAAGAATCACTGCTCTGCATTAGATAAATATAAGACCGAGTCTGATTAACCTATTAACTATTTTTAATTAGCTTTAACTGTTCTTCAGATATTCCATGTTTTTGAGGAAGCAGAAAGAGAATGAGAGCACGCTGGTACTATAGAGCTATATAGAGCTAGCATATGGACCGAGATTATTCATCATCATCGGCAGGAGCTTTGCTGTAGGGAATCTTGCAACAACATCACAATTTTCCTGCTAGAGTGAATGCCATAATGGACACATTTGTGGCGTGAGTTATGGGCAAGATAGAAAAATTTAAAATCTTTATAGCATTTTTATGCTCTGTCTTCCTTTTTGGTAATCAGATCTTGATTAAGAGTTGGAATTAGCACCCAGAAGAACATTAGGCTTTCCTGGCTCCATTCCTTTCCACCATGTAGGGCAGGCAACAAATGATTCAGTGGCTTTACAGTGCTGTTACAACAAAAAGGTGTCTGAACACATATCCATCATTTTAAGAAAGTAACTGACTGCTTGCTTGCAGTGAAGAACACACGGTAATGGCAAAACATTTTATTTGCTAAAGAAAGCGATTGCTTGATTTACTTCAGACAGAAGGGGTCAGACAGACCCTTCTCCTGGTCACGATCACTTCCCAGGGCAAAAGCTGGGCAAGGTGTGGTCCCTGGCATCTGCCCCCGCTGCTGGAGGGCTGAAGGGGCTTCTGGGCAGGGCAGACCCTCCTTTGAAGGGACCACCCTGGGCACAGCTGGACACCGCAGGTGGCATGGTGCAGAAAGCTGCGGTTAGGGTCCCCGTCTCATCAGCTTAAAGAATACCTGACCCTGCTGTGCCAAAGCACTTTAGACCTTTTAATTTTAGGTGTTCTCATGTTTGGGTTGGTTTTTTTTTTCCTTTCAGATATGCTGGGACCATCCCAGCCAACGTGAATTTCAGAAGCGCAGCTGCTCCAGCACTTGTACTTCCTACGGCTCGAACGAGCAAACAAAACAACTACAGCTTTATTTTTTTTTTTTCTGACAACGCTCCTTCTGCATACCCCTTAATTCATATATCTTCTTTGCCTCCACCCTGTGTGAGCGGGATCTCCATCGCAACTTCAGTCCCTCTCTGCCGCCGCCTCCTCCAGCCCTTGGTCCCTCGCCGCCCCGGACCCCTCCGCACCCGCAGCCCCTGCCGCCCCCCGGCTGCAGCGGTCCAGTTCAAGTGCTCAAGGGGTAGTTTGGCTGCAGCGTTTTCAGGCTGCCGTGTGCTCACCCCCTTAGCGAACTTTATTATTGGGGTGCTTTTTTTCTCCCACCGCTGCCTAGGGTGCTCAGGGTGCCCCCCTCCGCATCCCCCCACGGCCGCTCAGCTGCTGAGGGGCACGGCACAGCCCCCGGCTGCCGTCTGAGGAATTTTGCCTGCCTGCGGCGGTGCTTAGGCAAAAAAAACCCAAACCCAACCAAATCCAGAGTATGGAAAGGAACTAAATATCAATATTTTCAAATATTTCTGGGTGACAGTTATTAAAGACACAGAAAGGAGGTAATGTTGACAGCTGCTTTTAAATCCGAACTATTTCTCAAACACGGGTCAGCCCTATTGGCGCCATCTCCCCTGCGGTGCTATTTTTAGGAAAGAAGTTGCACGAGGCGGCCCCCGAATAAACGCTTCTATTTTTTTTTTCCAATATGCCACGCGTTCTTTACAGAACGAAGGGAGGAGAAGCGGTTCGTGCGGGAGGCATCGTTTTGGGTTTGTTTTCTAGGGAAAGCAAACCCAGAGGTGCCGGGCGCTGAACTGCCGCTTTGGCCGGGAAGGAAGCCGGGGCGAGTATCACGGACGGTGCTCAGCATCCCACCGCTCCCCCCCGCCCCCCCCGGACTGAGCACAGCGCTGGCACCGCCGGTTGTCCTCGGCGGCCCCGAGCGGTACCGCAGCCCGGGACCGCGCGGCAGA
>VZSZ01011325.1:0-14069 GCA_013398815.1 Ibidorhyncha struthersii | reverse complement strand
AATGCCTGGGGTAAAGAAGTAGCCTTACAGCAATCTTTGGAAGTTTTGTCACTGACTTTCATGGGACCAAAACATCCCCTGAGATGCAAAATCTGTAACATTAACTAATTTGTAACCATGCATCCTAACTCTGTGAAAGCAGAAAATTCAGAAGACCATAACCGTAAAAGAAATAAAATAAAATAAGCATTAAACTAGAAATTCTGGTTCAATTCTTGGTCTCATTGGAGTCCAGGGCAAAACTGTAGCTGACCTCAGTGTGATGAGACACCGATTTTCAAGTCCATATCCAGATTTGGGCATGGTGTTTGTGCATGTCAGACAAGGCGTATACAAGGGACCTTTTCCTACAGCCTACTTCATGCTAATGAAATTCATATCCCAGTCCTGCCTCTTGGGAACTGGTTTCACCGTGACTTTACCTGTACTATTTATTCTCAAAGCAGTGTCTGGCACCAACAGATAGATGTTTTGCTCAGCTTTTTTTGTTTGTTTGTTTGGGTTTATTTTGTTTCTTTTCTAATTGTGTTTATGTTGTTCTTTTTTCTTTTGGCCTGTCCCGAATTTAAAAATAGACAAGACTACTGCAAAAATCACTCCCTGGTTATCCTTAAATTCTCCAGCAGAGTTATAAAACCTTGTAAGTAGGGGGCTTATAATGAAAACTCTACAGTGACCTTAATGATGGTGGCAGATTATAATACGCAGGTTGCTAAAATGTCTAGTTAATGAATGTCAGTAGGATTAGAAAATGATGAAGGCACTTTTTAAGGTCTTCATGCTGTGATAGATTTATATCGCTAATAACAGTGAAAGGTGCACAGGAATCTATGGACACTGCATCTTTCCTCCAGAAATCAGCACCGTCTCTTATTAATTAAATTGAATACAGAACAATATAAATCTCCCAGTGCTTATTCCACTCATTTCATACATACTAATGAGGATGAGCTTCTGAAGCTGGTGGTTGGGATCATTTATTCAGCGGTGGGAAAAATAACATCAGGATTCAGACCCCCTGCTGACTTTGCACACTGTTGTGCTAGATTTATATTGGCCTACTAATAAGTAACTGAATACATTAAACGAGGCGCTCGTCACTGCAAGGGTTACAAGGGACTCCTTGTTTTTCTTCCTTGTGTATTCTTTGGTGAGGAGATTAGGGGAGATGGGCCCATTATGTAAGTCTCTCCTCTCCGTATTTCATCCACCAGTTCAAAGCCCTCTTTTCCAAACAGAAACTATGCCAAAGCTCTCATCAATCATTAAAAGTCCCAGCAGCTACAAACTCGCAGATTTTGATGTGAAGTGCAACAGTCCTGCCTTTTTTTCACATAAGAAAGTGAATCACACTATGCTTAGCAGTTCAAACTCTACATCGCACAGTATGCATGATTAGTGAAGAAAGAAAATACAGGGCATTCAGCAGCTATAGAAATGTCCCTTTAGAGCTCCTCTTTGGGAGGAAATACAATGGAACAAGCAAGCTGGATATTCCAGTGCTGCGTATGTGGTTGCAAAAAAACTGGGGGAGTCCTGTAGATCCACATTTAATTTTGACCTGATAGACTCCACTTCTCAGCCTTCTAGATTTAGGATGAGAAAACAGTGTGCACTGTGCTGCCAGACAAACGGCTGGTGTTACAAACCAAAAACACAACGCTATTACCACANNCTCTGCAGTGAATGCCCTGGGCCCATGTGTGTAAGTTTGGTAGGGATAGGGAAGCATCGAAAACAGTATTGTATGGCAACTGGCAATGAAAGAGGACTTTTAAAAATCTGTGGCTGCTATATTTTCTCTGTCCACCAGTTGTTAGAAGACAGACAAAATGCACCAGCTATTTAGATCAGCAGACTGATCCCTTCTACAGATGAGTTTACAGTGTGACATGGGAAACTCAATTAGCCTTATTGGCTCAGCTTGTATAACTGCACAGGTAATTAAGTAAGGGTGGCCGCCACTTTGAAAATGCCCAGATACACTGTTTGGCTGTATGCGAGAATGGGAGGTGCTTTTAATGTGTTTTGCAAGCAAACTGATGGAAAGAAGACAACAATTTCTGAAGAACAGGTAACATGCGATACAGATTTGTGCAAGTGGAGCTCCTGTGTAACCATTGCCCCCAAACTGGCTAAACAATTCAGGGTTTTTTTGGACAACTTGAAGAGAGAGTTCCAATATGCAACTAACTGGCCTCAAGTTATGTGACTGGAAGATCAGGACTGAATGAACTCGGTGGTGAATGAGGAAATAAAAAAAATTTAAAAAAGTGGAGATCAAATACGGTCTATTTATTATTTGTATTGTATGTGGCAATATATAGGTGAAGCATTGTAACAGATTTTATTTTATGTTCTAGTTGACTTTGCACTGTGCATCGCACCCTCTGAAAAAAATTTAAAAATCAAAAAATTTCTGTAATCTTTGCATGGCTTTTTTTTTTTTCCTTGTTACTGAAGCTCCTGTATCCAGTGTTAGAAAAGCAAGGCTACAGAATTCTCCATAGATAATGAGAACAGGTGGAGGTTCTCCTTTGTATATCATGAAGGAGATCTCAGTAAATTTACTGTCCATTTTTCCATGCTTCTTGCTTGCTACATTTCCTTCCATCCGACAGCTCTTGTTGGTGACCCATTTTGCGAATGGAGCTACTCTTTCCTTTGAAGTTGTAATTTATCTTGGAAGAACTACCTGGGAAGCACTCTTTTATTGTTAGACCTTGAAGCAGGGTGGGGATTGTTAGTCACCTCTGAGCATGTGGGTAAATCACAAATAGTACCTTTTACCACAGGAACTCAGTTTTACATTGTAACTTTTTCCTTGAGAGGTGATGCTCTTGTACTCACTTTCTCGTTTATCAAACTTACCATTCTAACAATATGATTTATTTGTAACATATAACATGTCAAGTGCTAGTGTGTGTAAATAGTAGCTATGCAGTAAAGCAGCATTTGGAAGAATTAGGTGAAATACAGACAACACTCAAAATCATTCTGCTATACTGATAGGAGAAAGGTACAGAGTTTTTTTATATAGAGCAGATCTTATCTCGTTGAACTTACTTCCCTTATCTCACTGCAGGTTGTTTTGTTGTTTTTTTTTTTTTTTATTGCTACCTTTTAGAATCACAGGTTTTATGTGTGTTTAACTACATAAAGGAGGCGCTTGGTAATAAATGACTTTTCAAAACCATGACCTCTTTGTTCTGGCTCCAGTAGCTGCAGGACAAAGTTTTTATAATGCATCAGTTATATGCCCATGAGAAAAGAAACAACAGAAACTCAAGAAACCTCTATTACTTAAAGTATGTGTACTGAATATGGAAATAGAGCCTTAGCATCTTTTAGTTCATGAATCCTTTCTTTGCAATCTTAAGAGTCAGTTGCCCTATCTATTTACTGGAAGTATCTATGAGTGCATCCCCAAAGTATGGGGCAGAAGGAAAGCAGTCAGCTGTATGGATGAGGCGGAGATGGAAGTTGCTATGGTGAGTCTGTAAGAAGTTGTAGGAGCCTGAAGATCTTCTCTGGATGATATCCAATGCTGGGATGAAAATTTTTCTGGCTGCAGCTTACAGCATTGAGAGACTAAAATTATGGCAGATACTTAGTACTTTAAGCTACTTCCTACTCGAATGTCTGATTCCTAGACTTTTGGACCACATCTAAAATTACACCATTGCATGCTGAAGATTATAATCCGTTCGCCGTTAAAAGAAGGTCCATTAAAACCACATATGTTATCATTAATCACTTAATACTTGTAAGTCTTCTACATCTGTGCACTGTTTACCTTTTGCATTACAAATATAATGAGAAGTGTAGGGATTTGCTCGGCAAAATATCCTATGTAAATGGCACATAATATACATAGGGCAGTCAGGTGGAGTCAGATACAGAAAGGGATGTAGGTATCTAGTATGCAATTAAGATACCATATCTACACTGTAACCTATATCTGTGACTCTACTTCTAAAGGAAGGGACTTAACTAGCCATAATGATACTGACTATTGCGAGTTACCTCTTTGTTGAAGCTGGGATTTAATTAATAATGTTTCCCTGGACAAACAAGAGAGGTCATACCTAAACATGTAAACTTATAAATGCTGGAATTCTGTGTTTTAGATCAGGAACACTATAAAAGAAGGACTGAGCAGCAAAGCTGGACCCAGATCCAATGCAAATTTCCATAAAAGAATAAAACTATTCAGATAAACATCTTAGAACAATTTCTGCAACTCAAATATGTTGTAATCAATACCAGACCTGTTTTTATATGGATTTGAATCCATTAAATTCCTTGGCATTATTCATGATTTCCACCTTTAGTAATATACATTGTATTATTAGTATCTCATATTGGATAAACGCTCAGTTCCCTCTGCCATGCTTCTATTTTATGTATATGCATACATTAAATGACATCCAGGAGATTTCTTCTTATCTGTGGCTGATATAAATTCTTAATGCATTACAGTGTGACTGAATTCAGCTGTTTATTCAAGCAGCACACAAATGTCACTTTGCTGGTTTAGGTCTCCTCCTTTGGCTGCTGTTTTCTACCCTTGCAATACTCATACACCTCCTGGAAGGATGAGATAGGCAGCTTCTCTCATGGCCCTCATCTTATTTATTAGGAAGTAGTAAGGTAAGAACACATCTGTGTCTGTGATCAATAGGCCTTGCAGGAGGTGTTTCATCTCCGTGATGTGTGTCATCTCAAGCATCCCTAGGAGCTGGGATGATGGGACTGTTCCTAACACAGGTCATTTGGATACGACCACCAGGTAAGCAGGCTGGACTGACCTCCAGAAAATAATTTTTAACTGCAGCTAGTAGCAAAACACTGACAACATTTCAAAGGATTTAGCAACATTTCTGTAGGGAACATTTAAAGGGTCTCCTTAAAGCAAACATACTCATCTAGCTCCAGAGACATTAATGTCCCAGGTCTGCAATGTTTGGTTACACTTCTATTGTTTGATGTAGAGCCTTAGATCTTCAATTAACATGCAGTTCAGTGTTCACTGAGACAATGGCAGGATCTACTCAGCATTTTTGGCAGCTTGTGAAACTCAGATAAACTCTAACCTTTGCCAAATACAAAGGATGATAAAAGCAGAAGTTGCTCTTTCCAGCTGAATTAAAATAAACTGCCAATGACTTTGTAGTTCTCATCTTTTTTGCTGCTTTACTGTGGTAACCTTCAGCTGGCATTGGATGGCGCCTATAAAATACCCACTGCAGAATTAATAAATAGAGCTGCAGCAGCAAGCGGGAAGCTAGAGATGTGAGTCTGCCCTCAACCACTTTTCATCTGTCAGATTCAAAGCAAAACATATGTTGCTAGATTTCTCTAGACTGTCCCTGGAAATATGTGAGGAGTCCAAAGCTGCAGCAATCTACCTTAAAATGCCTTTGAGTTCAGTGGGACGGGATTTCACTGGACTGGGGCTGTTAACTGGGAGCAGATTGAGATAGCACCATGAAGATCTTTTCATGTGCGTATCTCAGCACTGAGATGTTGAAAAAGCCAACTACAAAAGCTGTGTGAAAACTTGTTTTCCTGTAAAATGATTTGAAAATTAGGAGATCACTGTTTTCTGCAAAGAAGATAAAATGTGAGGTTATTCTTTACTGCAATGAAGATAAAATGTGAGGTTATTCTTTACAGTAGCCAGTACAGAGGCAGGAAAAAAAAACAAAAACAAAACCAAAGACCTCGAATGTGGTTGACTGATTTTGTTTTGCATCTTATGAAACCTGTTTGTGTGATTTGACCGTTTGTGACTGTATCTTTGGGCTGAGATCTAGTCCTGTGTAAAACAGGACAGTGTGTATATGATTAATTTTCTCTCATTTTACCAGACATGGGTAAAAAAAAAGAAGTTCCCGTGACGGACTATTTTTAGTCACTCACAACAGTTCTACATTTCTCCTGCTTAGTGCAAGGTCTGTTTTGTCTCTGAAATATTTTCAGGGAGAATAGGTGTGAAAGGCTCTCATGTGCCTCTTTAAACAGTGTTTTATCTGACTTAAACAATTCAAGTGGTAGGGTTTTGCCAGCCTGACACATCCAGATTGAAATGTATTAAGGAGAGAATCACACAAACAGCTCCCCTGGCAGATCGAAGAGGGTGATAATCCAGGCGAGCTGCAGAAATCTGACCTCGGAGAGCCGGGGTGGGTGCTGGGTGATGGAGTTTTTAAAAGACCAGGTGATTAACCACAGTCATACAGGACTGTGCATCCAAAGGTTAACACAAGGTGCGTTACAGCCTGGGTAAGCAGATCAGGAGGTGGAGGGGTGGAGAGAGAAAAACTTCATATGCTCTGCTTGCGGTCGAGCAGAGTCTCCTTTCGTTGGGAGAATTTTTAGCAGCGATATGTTGGCATCGTTGTAGTTGCAGTGGCAGCTTCATCTGTCCAATAGTCTGGGGGCTGGTCTGTTCAAGGGCTTGGGCAAGGCTTGGGTTCAACCCTCTCCTCCGTCTGAGAAGACCCAGAGCTTGGAGGCCCCAGGGGAGTGCTGCTGCCACAGTGCTACCAGGCGCGTGAGGCTGAATTACTCCCCGCCTCATTCATGACACTATTCCACTTCATGGGACCGATCCGAAGAGAAATTGCACTGAGACAGCAGTGAAGCTGACAAGATATGACTGGGGAGATTGATCATCCTGAAATAAAATTTGGCATGTTGATAGAGGCAGCGTGCTGCAAGAGATGTCAGCTGAAATCCCCATCAGGGGGACAAGGGAGCTGATCTTGGGTGAGCACACGTATCTCTACCCCAGGAGATGAAAGGGGCATAGGTAGCATTGATGTCTCTTCCTTGGTGTTCTGATACCTAGTTTGAAGATTTATTTCTTTCTTTTTTTTAAGTCAAAATGATCTAGCAAGTTTGTAACTAGTTTCAGGACCACTAAGTCAGGTTTATGGCTTAAATAAATGGGCCTGTAACTGGTTTCAGAAGAAAAAATATATCCAGACATAGTTCTGTTATTGTCTAATTTCTGTTAAGTGATCACGTAAGAAATCATGCTACGTGGAAACGAGTTTAGACATGTAGCTTATACTGAGTTATTTCACTACAGGGATATGAAGTCAAATGAAGGCGTTTATGGAAAGATATTTTAAGATTATTTTACTCACAGTATGTGTCTTTAGTAGGTACTGCACCCCTAGTGATCTTAAAGAATTACCAGCAGGAAGGGGGGCGAAATTCACTTAACGTATCCATGATCAGAGATGATACCAGTTAAATCACTGGCCATTTAATTCTGTTCACCTTTCCTCTGTTGATTTGCTGCTTTAATTTCCTACATTTGATTTCTCCAGTGATTTTAAATTAGCTCCTCTTCAATTTAAAAAAAAAGGCTAGCCTGTCAAGCTTTCAAGTGAGTTTGCTGACCAGAAGAATCTCTTAAGAGGCTCACAGTAAATCCAGTGGAACAGTGCATTTTGTTTAAGTGCTAGTCGTTAAAGGTTGGAGTGCACAGTAGACTTGAAAAGAGTTTGGAAGACTGATTCAAGTAGGAGCATTATTTTTCACATGAGCACATCAAGAAAGAGCATAAAGGATTGTAAGAAAAAATTGCAGCCATGAGAAACAATTGATTCACGTTCTCATCTCTTTTTAATTAACTTGACTTCTTTTTAGTCTTTTTCATTTACACATAGCTAGTAAGGCATACCTTGGGTCCCACTGCTTTGACAATAGAACAAGGAATTCATTTATAGCAGTGAATCTGCCTATGTAATAATTGTATCACTGAAACAGGAAAAAATCTATGAAGACTTGAACAACAAGGAAAATAATTAATCTAGAATAACGAAGAAGAGATTACTGTTTGACTGACGTGAATGTGTTCAACATCCACTGAATATCTTTTCCCTTTCTCTTGGTTGACAGTGTCTGAAATTAGTCCCTGAGCACCATCTTTTCAGCTTCTTCCTTAAGAAATCCTTGTGATAAAGCTGTGAAGTTTCCAGTATAAAGCTTTACTCACAGAACTAGCACAAATCCTCCCATCCAACATCACACGCTTTCACTGATGCTGGTGATTTCTGGCACAAACCTGTGTACCCAAACGTCCATAACTCCCTGCACAGCACAGCACAGCACAGCACAGCACAGCACAGCACAGCACAGCACAGTGCTCCACATTACTGCTGGGGTGACTGGAGGAGCTTAAGCTGTTGCTCTGGTGATTTAAACGATGGGGTTGCTAGCGGGACTGGCTTGACGTGTCCTCACAGGCAAGAATTTCCTTCCCCCTCTCAGTCCACTGGCTCTCTGACTGTTTTTTTTAACACCTACTCAATGGTACTGCAAAGCCTGCCGTCTCCTTCAGGCTTGTGGGAGTGATAGATGTGAGCAGCGCAAGCAACCGCAGTAGCAGCTAGAGAGAACCACATCAAACCTGACACCAGAGCCAACGGTTTTCACACCAATGCCTTCAAGCTGCGCTTTCTGCCTCCCCAGTGGATCTCCTCACAGCTGACTGCTGCTAATCAGTTGCTTTTCCCATCCTTACCACCACTCCTTCTGCACTTCGAACAACCGTCGTCTCCTCCTTTTCTCCCTCCTGTCCCTCTTATTCTCACTCCTTTGGTCTCTCTTTCTCATGCTCACCTTCTCTCTCTCTCTCTAGTGCCACATGGTGACTACATGGGATGAATGTTGCATAGCCATCCCAGCAGGTAGTGTATGGTACATCTCTGGCTGTGCAAATACACAGTCTTCCATTGCAGCATCTCTTATCTGCCTTTCTCCAATGGTCTGTTCTTGCTGCTTCTAGCCTTAAGCCTGATAGTAACCACGGGGATTAAATGAAAGGCATTCTGTTTAATATGAAAGGCATTAAATATTTCCCTATTAGTACAGCAACTAGCTCAGCGGAGCCCTACACTTGATGGGAAACACAAAAGCAATTCGTGACTGATGCTATATATTTGTGTATGTATTTAAATAGTGGCTATTATGGAATTAAAAGATCATTGCATTATATCTAGATATAAACACTGATCGATGCTTCAGATTATGAACCTTTACTACATGACAAAATGTTCAGAGCTTAAAGACTGCAAAATGGGTGGATGTGTAAATCAAAAGAAATAAAAATAAATTTACCTCAATACGTTCACACTCCTGCTTTCTGAATAAAGCAATACAGGAGAATACACGTTTCTCTATTCCTCTATTGTTCACCATTCTTATCTGACATAATTCCCTACTTTGCAGCAGTTGGTTCATCTAGTGAGTCAGTTAGTAAAACACAAATTATTCAGTGGGACAGACCCGCGTCCAGAAAAATGGGCTACTTTTGCCATGGTGCCCCATCCTTTCTTGCTATCCAGTGTAGATATGTGACATACTGTATGTGTCTGTCTAATGGATACTTTGTGCAATCTAAAATAATTTTCAAAAGCCAGTTTATTTGTGTGTTGTAGAATGGTACTGTTATAGCAGTGGTGATAATGATAAAGCTTGATGTACCAGGAGCCCTTATCAGAGATTTTGTCATCATAAAAGAGTCTTAAAAAGAGAGTTACACTGTTATGGGAGACTAAGAATGTCTAGGCGCTTGGGAAGTGTTTATGGAGGGTAAACTACAGCTGGGAACTTACTGAATAGGTGGAGATTTTCAGAAGCTGAATATCTGGAGCTGGTTTTATAGACAGTGGCACACCTATTATAAATCTTATGAAACAGGAGCCTATACACAGCTAAAGCAAGTGTAGAGGGTGTTGAATAGCAGTCAAGAATAAACCTTGCACAAATAGCTCCAATAATGAAGAAGAATATCTGCCGCAACTTGATCTTTGATTTATGGATATTTTATCTTTTATCTCTGAAAATTAATTATAGAATCTCCTATTATGACCTTCACTTCTTAGATCTAAAGTGTAGTTTTGTCAGGATATACTTATTGTCAGGGGCAATTGCCTAAAAGACAAAAACAGAATGGAGATATGTCCGCTACAGAATGGATTATGGAGAAGGTACTCGTAAACCTTATACTTCTATATTGTGCTTCAGAAAATCCCTTATAACATGATAACCTAATGATTCGGGATCCAAAATCAGTCATTTATATTCTATTCTTCAAGAACAACCATTATCTAAAGGATCTAAACATATCTTAAGAAAATCTCTTTTAACTTCAGATACTATCTTTAAAAGGTAGAGAAATCTATATTAAAAAGTCAGGTTTTTTTCACAGATATGGATGTTTGGGTATTCTGAGGACTAGTAAAACATAGCATAAAAGAACTCATAAATGAACTCTGTTTTATCTCCGAGGGGTCTCATGAGCTCTGAATTTTAATAATTGCCATCACAACTTTAGTTTGCTGAATACCAAACATATGCATTTCCCATTCCAAGATCCTTATTCAGTTTTACTTACAACCTGGTAAATCAAAGAGTCCAAATCATATTTTTCTTTTTCCTCCTTGGGCAAAGACTAAAAAATGGCTTGGCTGTCAACTGTGAAAAGAAAAAATGAGGGACAGGCGCTGTGGGAACAGGTGTGAACAAAGGAGTGAGGACAAAAAGGCTCACCCAGAAGTTATGAAGTGCCATGAAATGCTGTAAACTTGTGCTGTGGGTTTCATGGGATGAGCACCTGCAAATTAGCTAAGATACTTGGTTGTTCTAGCTCTGACCCCTGTATTTCAATTCCATCTGCTAAAAAAGCAGATTCACAAACGTTAGCATAGAAATGAGGTACAAGAATGCATATGTGGCAGAAAACCTGTCTTTCCCAGTCAAATGACAAAAAGGGGCTGCTGTTGCTGTGCCACATGTCCCAGCGTGAGCTGACCTAACAGAAATATTAGCTTGCAAAGATGCGGGTATGCCAGCATAACTCATATGAGACCATCCCCCAGAGTCTGCCCAGGCTCCGATACGGATGTTTGCTTCCTTGTTAGCCGCTCTGTAAGCCTATGGATGCTGAGGACCAGGGAAGAAAGGGCAGAACAAGTTTTTGCAACAGGGACCTTCCCAGAGCATAGGGGAAGGCTTGCTGCAGCATCCTCCCTACTTCTAGGCATGGACGTATTAGCAAACCCTGGCTGCATTTTCATGGTGCATGCATGCATGTACAATACAAAACCTCTGTTGCAACAGTTGTTTTTAAAGATGATTACTGTGGAAGCTGAGGAGAAAGGCAATTTATTGGACCATTTGGAACTAGAAGGAATGCAGACCTTAAAACAGAGTAATATGAAGGAGGCGGTCTTGCATTCACAGCTCTGCAGACCACAGCCATGGTATCAGCAAATTTAATAAGGCAGGCAGTCCATAAGGCAGTTTTTACAGTCAGGCAAAACTCCTGACAAGAGATGCAACACTGAAATTACATAAATACACACGCGTCATGCCCCAAACTATATATGAACGTGTGACTTTCAATTGCTGTTTGAGGAGATGTTGAGCATAAGTTTAAATTCTGACACCTACTGTTAGTTTGAAAATGGTCTATTTCTTTTAAAAATTGTTATTTCACAAGCAAGGTCAAAATTACAGGGTTCACAATCCTCAGGTTAAAAAGATTAGAAATCTCCTAATTCCCCTGACAGTTCCAGAAACCATTCTCACTCTCTGCCTAACACTACAGATGGTCTTACCTCTTTATAAGCCTTCCACTGATTCAGCCAGAGAGCTGAACAATACCATGCAAGTAAGCAGATTGCTTCAACAATGAACAAGGAGAAGGGTATTTTCTCAACATTTTCAACAGGGGACAGCATCAAAAGGTCCAGATATCTTGCAAAAAACTTTGTGCTTCATGCAAAATATAAGAAAACATCAGTACTTCCAGTGGTATAAGTCAGCTAGCCAGATGTTTTGAAGTTATCTATCCCCGTAATATCTACGCATCTTTTTTTGGGGGAAGGGGTTGGATGGAAGGTGGTGGTGGGGAGGAGAGTAGAAAATAGTATCTCCTTTTAAATTTGAGGAATGAGAAAGTTTGCATGATATACTGTGAAACATAAGGGTGAAGTGGTAGGTATTCCTTTAAGCAAATAAATAGATGCAACCACCCGACACAATATATATTTCCAATTAACAGCAGAGTTAGACCGTGCCAAAGAAAACCATTGATTTCTCTTTAATTTGCAGCATTACTCTGGTGTACTTATTGTTTAGGAGACTGTGAGGCCCATCAATTTCCACACATATGGCATTATGCTATTCAATCCAATGCACATAAAGTAAAATATAAACCCAAAACACTTAATTCAGTAGGCAAAGGGATTTCACAAAGAGAAAGTGGAATGGCAGCAATTTTTTTAGCAGACAAAAAGTTAGCAGACAAAGCCTGTGTGATTTGATATCTGGAGCAGTAGTGAAGCTAGTGACAGGAAATGACCAGGTGCTTGACAGTTTCTGTTGGCTGCATCAGGTTGTCTTCCTGGAGGATGCAGCTGTTCACCTATTCTTTAGAGAAAGCAGATGGAAAATTCATGTAGCTAATTGGTACTACTGACACGGGAGTCAAAGTAATGTTGTTACTTTTTTTTTTTTCCCTTTGACTTCCTTTTCTTCATGCTGAGTATTAGCATTCCAGATGGGGAACACTAAATTATGTAGAGTTTCAAACTGAAAGTGTCTGAAAGTTGATGAAAAATGTCCATAAAATAAATAAAGGCTGCTGAAGTGAAGACACATGTTATCTATTTCTTCAATTAGCAATAAAATCCTTCTGGTATTCTTAAGGAACTGTGGGAGTGCTAATGGAAACATTCATTATTTTTGAGGATACCACTGTTGGATAAAGGGAAAATAAAATCCCTAAACTGGGCTGTGGGAAGATGCCACTTTGTAGATACACAGGTGCCGGTAGTGAAGCTTTATATAAATATGCTTAATGAAGAATTTGTAAAATTCTTTCACAGTGGGACCCAAATAGATTATTTTAATCTGTTGAGTTGAAGGTAAGACAGATCACTTGATTTCACTTTGAGAGAAAATATGATTTTATAAAAACTTAAACTGCATAAGTGTACTGTGTCTAGGGCTTATTTTTAATGCCTTCTTCAGCTGAAATATGTATGATCATTAAGAATAGTTCTAGTAATAAAATGATGTGACTTGTGTACCTTTCCATATGATTTAAATACTCATTTTTTTTTTCTCACAATACCTAAACTTTTGATTTCCTATATATTCCTACAAACAGAAACAAAAATGTGTAGAAAGCTTAAGACCCAATAAAGGCTGCTGACATCTGAACAATGAAGATAACAAATTTCAGTGTAAATGCTGCCTTAGCTAAAAATGCTGGAAGTTGTTAGACATACGAGATTTCCTTTCTTTCACTACCATTTTTAGCATCATTTTTCACTCCAAAGCAAAATATTTCAGTGTACCTGTTGAACTGATCAGACAGGGTTTTCTAGGGTCCCTATGGCTGTCTTCCTTGTTCAGTCAAAATAAAGTTGAATGGGATTCAAACTGAAAAAAAACCCTTAATTTTTCTTGAACTTTTCCTTTTTCTAAAGCCCAGAGAGAAAAATCACACAGTCTCATTTTTCAGCAAAGTGCCTGATAAAATTATTAGCTTTACTTACATGCGATATTTTTCTTCTAATTACTTGGAATCGCCATCCAAAACACTGAGGTATCTTAGAAACCATAATTCATTTACAATGAGGGTCTGGATTGTTCCCCTGAGAAACCTGTAATGAAGCGACCTTTCATGTGGATGTGTTTTTTGGTGTTTTGTTTTGTTTTTTTTTTTTAACCTTGGTGAAGGGGGATCTTAATCACCTTCCCCTGCCTTCCCTCACCAGATCTGTTGGAGGTTTCTCTACAAGAGAGGACTGTAATAACAAGACAGGACAAGGCAATGAATATGAGCGACAGCATTTTTTCTAGAGTTTTCTTGGACTGCAGCTATTCCACACAAAGCATTGTACATCCTAGTCTTATATTACTTTGATATATTCCCTGGAATAAAGGACTAATTCCAGAGTTACACTTCCAAGAATGAGGGAACAGAAGCAATAAATGGCTGGGAGATGTCTCAGCAAACGTACATCTTATTGGGG
>VZSZ01011324.1:71083-83400 GCA_013398815.1 Ibidorhyncha struthersii | reverse complement strand
TCCCCCACGGCCCCAGTGGGATTTGGCCTAAACCACGACAGTGGCCCATGACCTCTGCAGGGCCACAGCAGAACTGAGGGCTCTGGTGGCTGAGCCAATGTGTTGGCCACACGCTGGTTTTGCCCAAACACTATCTTATCCTTGGGAAGCGAGGTGAGGAGATACAGTCCAGTGGCCAGGAGTATGTCTTGGAAAGGGTGAAGGTTGGTATCTAATAGCTTGATCCTCCTCAGTAGAATAACTGTTTATGACATGTGGCACGTTTGCTGCTTTGTTTTTCGTCTTGACGTTACTCCAGTGGGTTTGGCAAAGCCATGCCCCAAGGCAGCCAGTGAAGTTCAGGAGGCAGGTTTGAAACAACCTGCCGTAGGCCCTTGCTCAGCAGATAAGTTGGAAGCCAGGAGCTCTAGGATCCTGAGTCTAAGACTGCTGCAGGTATTGTTAGGTTGTAGGAATATCTGCTCCAATGCCTCTGTAACAACCAGCTGAGGTGCGAAAACTGACAGGCAGAAATCTTTCCTGTCGTGTCTTGCGCCTTTTACTCATTTGCTGGCTGGGTGCAAGGTAGAGCTGCCCCAGGCTACTCTGCATCATGACCACACCGGGTGGGAGCTGGCTGTGGCGTTTCACCTCTATTCTTAGAGTAGCAGTGAATGAAGCCTTTATATTATGACGTCCAGAAAGAAAGTAGTTTTTCCTCTTGCCCTAGCAAAGTAGCCAGCGACCATCAGGAGAGCTGCTCAGCAGCTGCAGTACGAAAGGGGCAGCTGCTACTCAGAGCTCTTGCAGCTGCTCCATGCTGGACCCAGTGGGTTAAAAGTCTGGACTTAAAAGTCCTTGTGAGAATAATTGTCCCATCTCCTAGCTGTCTGGCACTGGTTGTGATCAACAGCTGACGTATTGATTAAACAGGGCAGACAATGGGTAAGCAGATAGACTTGTATTTGCAAAAATAAGAGCATGCGAAATTCAAGCTAAATCACTGGAAATCTGCCCCTTTGAATATTTAAAGGTCAGGAGTGTGGATCAAAGATCAAGTAATGCAGGAAGTGGCAGGGGAATAAATGCCCTGAAGGGCCTGAAACAGCCTGAGTTTTGGCCTTCAAAGTTTGTGCAAAGCATCTCCCAAAAGGAGGTGGAAAGGAGGAGGGCAGTCTGAAGCCAAGCCCTAGGGCAGACGGTGGCAGATGCTGCACGCTGGAGCAGTGCTCCACGGGACACGATGCCAGCCCGAGGGTCTGCCTGCACAGGAATGATACATTGGATTAGGCTATTCACCCTGGCTTCAGGAATGAGCTGTATCAAACGTGAAATGCAATCACATTGCTTTGATCTGCTTTCCCACGGTGCTTTTTTTTTGTCCAACAGTGCGCTCACAAGCAGTGTTGTGCTCATGTGCTACGCGGTGCCCTGGGGAGGTACCCCCAGCTGCACTGACTGTCCCTCTGCTCGTGGTTCCCCAGAGTGTGTTGCAGAAAGCCCAGTGACAACTGGAGGACACCTGGGATCACACCAGTATATTCCCATGATTCTTCTCCCAGCCATGCCATAACGCACCCTAAAAAGCTTGGGAACGATGTCTCCTGCAGGGATGATGCAAATATATACACCTATTTTTATTTTCCAATCATCCTGGAAGCCCTCACTTATCTTTCCCTGGTGTAAACCTTTCCAGGGTGTTATTGAAGAACAGAAAGGAACAGGTCAGCTAAACCTGAATGGAAGTGGGATGTGCACAGGGAAGGCTGAAAGAAAGGTGGTACCACATGATAAAAAATTGCCCAGTTTTGCAGGCAAACGGGGTCAAAGGAGCCTTACTTTTACTCTTCCTGCAGTTAGAGCATAGTTGTGATAGTGACTGCACTGGTACCATGGCAATGACCAAAATGATCTGGGTATAAATTTTTGTGCTGGCATGTGTGGGAGGGAATGTTTTGTAAATACGAGGTGACCTGCTCCTCAATAAAATTATTCAGATCAGTTGTTTTAAAATCTGGTTATGAACAAGATAAGATAGGCAATAAAGCACACAAACCTGACCAAGAACACAGTGCAAATTTCAGCCCACTCAAATTTGTCTCACTTGTGACTGTGAAGGACTCGGAGCAACCACAGCCCTGGCTGGATGCTGGACACAGAGGGATACCACCACTGCATCACAGAAAAAAACAGTATAGCATAATCTTCACGTGTTGTCCGGCACTACAGAGTGGAAAGCAGTCCTTGGCCTCTTTAAAAGAAGGTCAGATCAACCCTTTGCTTTCACAAATTCTTTGAACTTTTTTTTAAGCCATTTGTGCTTTTGCTATGAATGGGTGTGTATAGCAGTGAGTTCTGCAGTTAAATGTATGGAAAACTGCTCCCTTTTTCCATTTTTTAATCCTGCTAGCTGATAATTTCAAACATTGCCTCTAGTTGTGTTACAAGAAATTTTGAATTTTCTTTCTGTATTCACCTTCCATGCACTGTTTAGGTTTTTGCAGGTATTTGCTGAAGAAGCAATATGCCACTCCCTTTTTGCAAGCCTTCTCTACCTAATCTTTCCTCTGAAACAACTCTGGAACTGTTCTTTCTGCATTTTTGCAGGACAAAATATGTCACAAATTGTATGTGAACCACACAGTTTTTCCTGGTGGCTAATTCAAGTCTCCCTAAATTTAAACCGGTCTTGCAGTCCTCCAGTCATCTCTAGGCATGACTGCCCCCAGTAAGTTTTTATCTAGATATTTCCTCTCACCTTTCCTCCTTTTCTGTCTCCTTCAGTCTCTCAGCTGATATTAAATCCTTATTAGGCTGGGGATATAGCATTTTGCCTACAAAGGCAAGCCAACAACAACACCTGTACTTATTTCCCAGTCCAAGCTGTCATGCTGATAACGATAAAGAATCACTTTTCCTACATTTTTGAAAGGACATCCTTGTCTACCTTTCCCTGAAGTGGTTTGCTTTAAGGTAAGTTGTTTTCTAAATTGCATTACCCAGGTAAAACTATTGACTGCAGATAAAGGGCCGTGTTTAGGTTTATGATGAGATAGTAAAGAAGAGTTAAGCCATTTTGGGGCATGTGACATGCAGGGGACCCCCCTTGCGATGGGGCAAGAAGGGACGCACAGCTGTGGGCAGTGCTGCTGGTTATCAGGATGGTATCCTGCTTTAATGCACACGTGGAAAGGCAACAACATCTGTAAGGCTGGTGCTGCAAAGGCTGTTTATTTTGTAATGCAAATAAAAAATCAGAGCGTCCTTTGCTTTAAATTCTGTTTTGGGAGAAACTGCCCTGCAAAGTTAGTAGGACTCTGCATGAATTTTTCTGGCCCTAACAATTTCAAATCATTCTGGCCGATGCTTTGAGGTGACTATATCAGTATGAAATTTGTCTCTGAAGCCTCTTGGGGCAACTTATTTGCCCCAAAACTTCAGAATTGTGTGTGCTTATATAGCTCTGTGTGCTCACAGGGGTAATATTTTTTCTATTCTCTTGCACGGTGATAAACAGCTGGGCCATACAATGCATTTGATTTTTCTAACCTGTGTGGCACATCTGGTCCAAGGAGGAGCTGGGCTGTAAGAGACAGCTCAGAAAAGTAGGTTCGAGGCTGCAAATGTGCTGCTTGTGGTTGGATGTAATCCTGGAGGAAAATGAGAGGTTTTACAGCCTGGGTGTTGCTTTAGCATATCGTGTGGGTAAGCAAGTAATCTGAAAAGAGAGTCCCAACTGCATCTGCCATGGTAGCTGTCAGTCTGCAGCTGACAAAAAGAATCTTGCATGTCCTACACACGGGGACAGTACCAGAGGACAAAATGTTAGGGGACCTCTTTTGCTACAGGCAGCTGAGGAGGCTTTTTGTGTTGCCCTAGATGTTGCCTGCCGAGGCAAAAAGTCTCATGATTGGATACCGTTGCACATTTCAGGTCAGGAACACTTTCCATGGAGTCTTGGCAGTACCCTGAAGTATTTCTGGATATCACTGTAGCATGGCTATCAAAAGGAGCCCGTTCCTCCATGCAAGGTTAGCTATTGTGACTTGACTGATGCTCCCATCTTTCTCTGGCACCTTCCTCTTTCCTTTTTCTGCTCCCCTCTGGGATGCATGTCCCTTTGCCCCCTCTACGCCATCAGCTCAGAAACTACTTGGCTGCTGAGGGCTTTGCTCCGGACAGCACACTCTTTCCAATGCAAGTGGCCTTTTCTAGCAACACTGCAGGGCTCACGGTGTGAATGGCGATGATAAAGGGTAGGTGATATCAGATATATACAGTCCTTGCTGCCTCATATTAAATTATGGCACATCTACCTAAGTGCTGGCACGTAACCAGGAGAGATGACATTTGGGCAAGATGACCCAGAGCAGGAAGGGTGCCCGGGCCGGGCTCCTACGAAACAATGCAGCGTGGGATGGTGGGAGGACTGCCAGCAGCAGAGTGGTCGGGAAGGCTCCCGTATGAACCCGAAAGCAAACAAACTCGCTGCCAAGTAGTGCTACTCCTGCCCCAAGGAGAAGTGCAGCTTGAATTATTAGCTCATTTGTTGTAGTAAAAGACTGTGTGGACACAAGGCACTGTGAGGAGAGCAAACTAGAATTACATCTGTGTGCAAAAAGGGGCCTGGGAGTGTATTTATATCCCTGCTTTGCTATGGGACTGTTATTCAAATCACAATATAAATCATTATGTAAAAATCAAAATACCTTTTGTCTCTGCAATGTACCTGACATCAAAGCACAAGTTCAATAAGTTAAGCAGAATTGCTAGTACTTGATGCTCAAGTAGGTCTTCTGTGGTACCTAATTCATACCGCTCTTAATGTATGGGGCATTTGCTTTGGCAAATGAACTTAGCAATGTTTGGGGCTTTCCCACCGCAATTGCTTTCCAGTACACAACCAAAGTACCGACTCGGTAAATCACTGAAACAAAACCACGGTTTGGGGGAACCTTCCCTTCTTTCTCCTTTTGCTGCACCTTCCGAACTTAAATAAAAAATTAAGCAGAATAATTTACTTTAAAACCCGGGTGTTTTTTTCTGTGTCATCTGACCAACTTAACATAGCTATACAAAACACAAATCTAAATCCTGCATTTTAGAGTAGGGAGTCTTTATAATTATAAGCAACCTTTGTATATGTGACTGGGGCTTGAGACTGTCCCCAGGCCTTGGACTTCTTGGAATCTGGGGCCTCTTTGGTTTTCTTTCAGCCTTGAAAAACACACACTGGGACTCTAGCATATACACATAAATCTTGTCAGTTAAATATAGATTAATGGGAATCAGCAGGGAGTAAAAATACTCCACTTTTTATGGTAAACACCATAAAACATGGTGAATACTTAACTTCAGTTTTATAGCAAAACCTAAGTCCTGCCATCCCCAAACAGCACAGTTCCCTCTTTTTTAGGCATTTGTCTTTCTTTGCAGCTTAAATTTTATTCCTAGCAAGCAATACTCTTTCTTCATACTACCCTAAGTATATATGAAATACTAATTTCATACACACTCAGCGAAGTCTTACTCAGTGAGTTTTACTAACAACCTCCCAACTAATAGTGTTTTGATGTATCAATTTGTGTTCTTCGTTACAAAAGTCTTAATCTTTGCAAAAATGGAAAGGTCTGTTTTTTTTTTTTTTGTAGGATTACGCCAAATGATGAGAAAAAGGAACAGAAAAGGACATAAGGTAATTTTCTAGGTAGTCTAACTGCTCCATGAGTCAAGGTGGCATATGCTTGTCGTACCTTAACTCCTAACGGTATAAATCTCTCCCATGCACATAAAGTTGCGATCCTTAATACCCATATCACCTTTGAAAATGCTGCTGAGGATTTAACAAAAAGGCTTTTGGTCACTTAGGCCAAGTTAAAAGACCGTACTTGGAGCCCCCCCACTGGGACACAAAAATGCACTGATTCAAACCTCTGTGTGGGCAATATGTGACTACAGAGGTTGAACTGCTTGGAAGATAACCTCAGCTAGGCTAGGAGAAAGAAAAATGAAAATAATGGAAAAGAAACAGCTATAAGAACCATCTGCAAGCACACATGCCCTCTACTTCAGCACCCATAAAACTTAAAAGGATAAAAGAAAAGGAAATTGCTTTCAAAACAGCAAAGACAATTTTATAAACATTTTCTTTTATGCTTTTACAGGGTGTTGGGACTTGTTGCCCTGTTTCAGGTATTAGGAGTGCTGCACGTATTAGCTTTTAGCATGAAGAGAGGTATATTCCAGGGAAGTCTTTGCTTCATTTTCCCTTCTACCCTGCATATGCACGCGTATTAGTTTAAAAGTTTGGGTTGTTTTTTTTTATTTTTACTTAAGCAGACCTATTGTAATGGTCACTTGGCACCTCAGCCAGCCCAAGTGTGCCAGTGGTATTGTCCTGCACATCAAATCAGCTCGCCTTGCCTGGGCTACATTTCACCCTGTCCCACGGCTGGGAACAGGGTTCTGTTCCAGCTCCGAGCGGCTGTGTGGCTGTACGAAGCAATGATCCCATTTGAAATAAGTGAAGAAATCCAACAGTAACCACAGTGGCTTCCCTGGACTAGGCTTAGGTTTTGCCCTTTTGCAACCAGCAGAGCTTTGGGCTATCAATAGCTTTATAGCTACTACAAGTCCCTTAAGCAAGGGCAGAGATTGTTCTTCCCTTGGACTGCAATGCCAAATTACACATCCGTGTCCCTCCTAAGGCTTGTTTCCCTCCCAGAGTGGTACTGAGGCTTTTTTCTTTTAGCAGGACTGGAATCCAAGCCCAAATCACACTGCATCCCCAACAAAGTTCCCGGAGCAGCCAAGAGGTGCTGCAGCTGGGAGCTGCTCAAGGAACCCCCACCGGTGCTGCGGCACCTGCAACAGTTTTAAACACGTGGAATGAAAAACTGCTTTGCTGCCTAATAGACACCTTCTTAAAGAACTTAATGGAGCTAAAAGGAGAGAGAAATTTGCTGCAACCTAAGAGTCATTTGTGCCTTTGAAACTCATCCTGAGTTTTGCAAAGTTTTAGCCATTTTTAGTCATTTTAGAGGAGCTGCACTGAATTCAAGTCCTGAATTGCCCTGGATGTAAGTGGTTTCTCTCCAAGGAAAAAGAGAATGATGGTGTGTACTTCAAAACTTTCAGCTGCAGACTAGACTAGACACGAGCCTTACATAAATTCAGAGCTCACCAACTGTTATGGCTTTATCAAGAACCTTATTAGTGATCATTAAAAATAATCTTGCTTAGAAGGGGACTGCTATGTGCAAAGCCCATCTTTCCCATTTACTCTGTGACTTTGTGTTTTTTAATGTTTATACATTAGTGCAAGGAATAGTGTTAGCATAATTCTAGTGTAAAATAAAACCAGCTGTATCCATTATAAGTGCATTACTGCCAGGAACTGTAAATATGTTTATGCCTTGATAGCCTTTTGACTCAATAATATCCTGCTATCTCTGTTGGGCAGGCAAGTTTTTAAACCAAGAAAAGACAGGTTATGATTTTCATAACCAAACTGTGTTTCTTTTTGAAGTATGTTATCTAAATTCAAATTTTAAGAAGGTCATTAAAAAAATTTGCCTGTGATTTTAAAGGAGAACAATTGAAATGTCATTTTCAAAGTGGTGGCAAGAAGGTACAATGTGCACTAAGAACAAGTTATTCCTCCCAGATATACACATACGCAGACAAACCCTGCCATATCATACCATACAAACAATTTTAATTGTGTAGTTACAGTCAATAACCACTCCTAGTCAGAACATTTCTGCATAAAGAAAATTGTGATACACTTATAAAAACAGCCAGCTGTAACAAAATAACTGGTGTTTTCATAGCAATAAACTCATAAAAAAGAAATACACCTTTATACAGAAAATTTATACAGCTGTAGCTTTAAAATTGATTGTAAACCAAAGGAAGACACATTGCAAACATCAATTATTTTCACATTAATTGCATAAGTTTCTAAGGTGATCTATTAGTTTTATTTACCTAAGCTTATTTGCATGATAGTAAAAATTGCATACAACAATAAGAGTGAAGCTTATAGTATGAATTGCTTGGATAACATAGAGCACTTTTTATAGGCAACTGTGTAAAGCACATTTTCTCTATTTAAAACTTTTAAGACACTTTGTTTTACTGCCCATCAAAATACATTTATAAATAGAAAAAAAAATCAGTATGATAACAAGAGAAGCAATATTACATTTAACGGAAACTTCCAAAAAAATTAATTACAACATGATGCTGCAGGATCTACAAATAAATAATGAGGACTAAATTGTGTTTCACATTTTCTTTTTCATTTTCTTTAAAACCATGTAACAATGAGAATGGAAAAGAAAAATACAGTGACCTTTATTTCCAAAAGAAAACAAATCTGAATTACGGCAGTGCCATATAATACAAGGCATTTGTTGGCATATGTTATCTTTAAACTGCATTCCACAGTCTATAGTTCTTTTGTAACATACAATAGAACAAGAGTAACAAACTCTTTTTATTTTATTTTTTTAAATAAATGTGAGTTTCCAAAGATCAAGTGTGGAGTGCTACAGTAATAATCAAAAAACAAGAACAAAACAGAAACGAAAAACAGTAAATCACAAAAGTTGTAATGCTTGTCTGAAGGCTCCAGAATCAAAATCACTGGTATCATGCTTATTGGGTACACTCACAGTGTATCCAGTGAACACAAATTAATATCAAACAATCCTCAACGCTTCATCTGTTGCTGCGAAGCAGTTTGTAAAACAGAGTAAAACATTTAGTGCAGTCTGCATTATCCTTTTTTCAACTTTTGTGCAAGTTTGGGAAGATTCATTGGCCAAACAATGAATAATAAAGGTTTTTGACAGAACGCAAGATGGAATTTTCATTTCATTAGTAAATACCAGTGGCACTGTTGAAAGAAAATAATACTTTTAGATCAGTCTTTCAATTCAGCATTAATCTCTGTGTTCCCTTCTACCGATAACTCTTCTTCTAGTTTAACTGAAAAAAGCGTGTTTGCGTTTTTGTCTTGGATGCTGTCTTCTAAATCCTTGAGCAACTCTTCTTCCTTGTACTCTGCGACATCCACCTCCAATCCAGAATTGTCCTTCAGCTTCCCATGGTGCTTGAGATAGTATCGCTGGTTCTGAAAGAACTTGATAATGGTGTACTTGGGCAGGTCAAGCTGAGCGGAGAGAGTCTGGATTGCTTCTTCATCTGGATACAGGCCTACGTCTTGTATGAAACTCTGTAGGATCCCTAGGGCTTCAACAGAAATCTTCGTTCGCGGTCGGGGTTTCTGACGATTTTCATCCTCAGATTCAGCTGGTGATGCTACTGTCGGTTGCCTTGGGGGTAGTCTGGGACCTGGTTGCTGTTGCTGCTGCTGTTGTTGCTGTTGCTGCTGCTGCTGCTGCTGCTGCAAGACAAATCACAGATTTTTTTTTGTATGTATATTCTTGTTCATATTTTGTGTTACCAAGAAAATCCGGGCTGGGGGGCAGGGAATTGCAAAGCTATAAACAGAGGCTTAGTAAGTTTGAAGAACAAAAAGGAGGAGGAAAAAAAAAAAGAAAAAAGAAAAAAAAAAAAGGCCCATTATTGCTGAACCAGAATTAAAATATGAGTTAGTAACTCTGCATACCTTGCATGCACGTGTATGTGTGTGAGCAGAAATGGGGGATAAAGGGATGGTGGGATACGGACAGAGCGGTGGAAGGAACACTCCGGCTTTGTTTGACTGAAAGGGCCGACGACGTGACATCGGTGCGGTTTAGCTGACAAATTTTAATGAACATGCTCCATGAGTCAAGTGCAGACAAGACAAAATGCTAAGTAGGTGACATAGTATAGGATTAACTTGACCAGCTTAGCCAGAACTGTAGCAAGGGCAAAGCGAGAAAAGTGCCAGATGAGGGCAAACGCGCAGGAGCTCTGCCAGCAGCAGCAGCTGCCGCCCAAAAACAAGGGCTGCAAACCTCTAGCAATAGTTAGACTGAGGGACCAGGGGGATCGGGGAGGAGGAGAGCGTTTTAGCTAAGTGCGGAAATACCCCTCTGCTGATCTGACCTTAGCATGCACTGAAGTCTCGTCAAACTCACAAACGTTACGACAGCCTGCGTTAGCTGGAAGTGCCTAACGTCACGCTGTCAAACCCAGCCTCGGCAAGGACAAAGAGATCTGGAGGTAGGAAACCTGTATTTCCCTTTCTGGCTCTGACCTCTCTTGCCTTTGGTCTCGGAGAGGGTTTGTCTTGCTGGTGCTCAAGTACCCCAACGTATAAACAGAGAACAATCATATTTACCTGCTTCTGTGTTTGTGCTGGGGATTATTTAGTTAATATTTATAAAGCCCTAAGACGCAACACTCCAAATAAGTTGCGCTATTATTATTAGAAGGAAACATGCTGCATTCCAAAAACTCAGGCAATAAAAATGAGCCAGTATGCACATCAGAAGAATAAGATAAAGCAAATCATGATGTAAATAATTAACAAGAGCTTAAAATGAAGTTTTGCAAGCATAGATTCAGAAACATTCTTAAAAGGTGAGGCACCGAGCCCTAGGGACAGGAATGTTTTTCTCATCCACCACCGAGTACAGTACACTATAATAAGATCATGTTTAAAATCAAAAGTAAATTTATCAGCTACTGTTTTTGTTGACAATTCTTTCGCTTCACAGCACAGGAAGCACTGGTTAGTAAGATATTTTGGATCAGCAAATTTCTTGTCATATGGTACAAACCACCAGTTATTATTAAAAAACAACAGCAGCAAAACAAGCAGTTGCTATCACTACATTTCATTTCCCTTTGCGAGTCTCCCCTCGACAATTTTTTGTGTGTCAGTAGTGGTTCCCAAGCTTCCAGTTGCAGCTCACTTGCAGACCCTAAGAAGCACAAAATACTGTACGAGTAGTTTAAATATTGGAGGACTTATAATTCTGCCCACTTCTCAGGGCCACTTGTGGTTGTGGAGACTTCGCATAGGTCTCAACACCCGGTTTAGAAGCCACTGCTTTAAGTGATCTTCTTATTGTAAGATCTGACACAAGTGCTAGTGGAATTAGGGCTCTTGCCTCATCCCTATTCACATCCTTTCATGTTTTATGGTCTGTGAGCAGTCCCATTCACAGCTTCAATCCCAAAGAGATACAAGACTACTCCCAGCACATTAAATTCTTACAAGACTGGAGGCTTTGTATATACAGTTTGAAAACTTGTGTCTGAGCTACATATTTATGCGTCTACAACAATTACCATGTAGAAGAGAAGAGACAAAACTCGGGCCCAATCTCCCAATCCTTACTCTTAAAAGTCATATTAAGAGATTACAATGCAACTGCTTATGTGAATAATATTTGTGCGATCAAACACACAACTTTTATCAACAAGGCAAGAACATCTAAGTAAGCGGCATAGTGGTTGAATGTTTATACTGTGCATAAGCTTCTCCTTTTATCCCCTTAAGAAGTGATTTTATTAAAAACAATGTACATTTTCAAACAAGTGCTGTTTTATTACTTAATATAGATCTTTCTCTCTCTTTTTGCTAAATCAAACAGCAAGTTTCCAGGCTTTCACAATTATTTTAGTACTTGATATCCTAAGGGATTGTCTTATTCAGTTTGCTTTATCTTTAATATACACTCGTGTTGTTTCTGGCTGCGAGATAACTCTATCCTTCCTAGCTTTGTAAATATTTTGCCATATAGGTAATACAAACGATACACTGAGTCTCAGCTGAGGTTGTGAACGCACGGGGGTAATATCTGCCCTTTAAGAGGGAGCAGTTAAAAGGCTGACCTCAGGTCTTTCGTGAGAAGGGATTAAAGAGTCCCCAGCTCAGAGAGACGAAATTCTGAAATGCCCACCTGGGCTACAAGTATTTAAGCAAAACAGCCAGCCGCTCTCCCAGTTCGTGGTGCCCGTGGAGGGGGGGGCACTGCCGGGGCTTGCCCAGAGCAGAGGGCGGCTGTTCGCAAGCCCCGTGGCGTGGGTCCTGCATCCCCTCCTCTCTCTCCCTGACACGGTGCCCTCGTGCCAGCTCACCTGGGGAGCAGCACCCAGCCAAGGTCCAGCGGTCAGCAGGCCTGGTAAGAAAGCGCCTCTACACTCTCCTTTCCCAAAGGTGGTGGGAGAGGGGCTCTGAAGGAAAAACAAACAAACATTGACTCACCCCAGTCTCGACTGGGGTTAAAGCGGGATGAGGAATCCCCTTCCCGTCACTCCTACCCGGAGCGAGTTGCCGCTGTTGGGGGTTTGAGCTTCGCTTTCGAACGACAGCCCAACAAGGTCCTCCCGCTCTGCTGGCAAGGCGTTTGACAACCGGTGCCAGACACGTC
>VZSZ01011324.1:1189-71008 GCA_013398815.1 Ibidorhyncha struthersii | reverse complement strand
ACTGCGGCCACGCACGTTTGCGAAAAAAACACCGAAGTGAAACAAAAAACGTGGGTGGTCGCACACTCTCCTTTGAACTCTGGTGGCGGACGGCAGCGCACTCTTATCTCGTACCGGGAGACCTGCATTTAGCCTGGCTGGGAGGAAAGCAACACTAATTTCCTCTGCTACGTTTAAAGCTTTATTTACTTAGCGCTCTGCGGGATTGGCCAAGGTAAACTAACCTGAATCTGTTCTGCTGGCACATGGATAATGTGGGAAGGCCTGTCACCATGGTGATGAACTGCATTGCTTTCTTGTTCATAAATGGCATCGCGTTCAGGCTGAGGAAGACTGAGGAACCTTCGGATCATGGAGAGATTCTCCCAGAGGGTCCTGTTCTCTGGTGAGGGATCTTCTTTCCAACGTAACAGCTCACAGAGCCACCCCTTGAAGATAACACCAGCAAAACATTAGTTTTTTTCCTCGCTTCCCGAGGGGCAAAAACGTGTACTTTAGAGGCACTGCATTCTCTCACACTCTCCCCCGGTAAGAAAGGGCTTTCACTGTACAGGCTGGGCTTACAGCAAACACCGAAACACCGAGGCGGCCACACTACCTCACAGACCCTCGCCAACCACCAGCGTTTCGGAAAGCGCCTTCCCCTTGGTCCCGCACCACAGCGCTGGGTCTGTTTGCTCAGAAACAAACCGGTTGATGAAGGCAGAATCCCTCACAGGCTCCCTTCTGCAGGACAGGGGTTTTACTGGCACCTGTATACTCTCTCTGGTGCCTGTTTTCTTTTACGCGAGGCTACACTCATCCAAGAGCATCAACACCGTGTTTCAGGAGTCAGTAGATTGTCTACTGAACAATTTTTAAAGTCCTGGCACTGATACTCAAAACAAGAAAGTACTTCAAATATTTGCCTTGACTGTAGGGCTGCCTCATGTAAATCACAGCAGTAGAGGAGCTCCCTAATTTCCTTTCAAAAGACAGGAATCCTTTGAGTAGGCGCAGTCAAGTAATATCTTCTTCTTATCTACTACAAGTAGAGGTGCCTCCGCAGGTGAACTTAATTCAAGTGATAGATGATTATCTCTGTTAGGATTTTTCTCATAGACCCAGAAAAAAAACAGCGTCTCAGTTTTACATACACTAGTAGGGCTTGAGGGGGAGCAAGACATGCTCAGGCTTTTGATACACCCTTTATAGTGTTTCCACATCGCAGGACAGCAAGTTGCTGAAGAGCTTAACCTACTCTAACTCAGACACAGGTTTGGGATATATACTACAAAATCAGCGACAGAATTCTCTGCAAGAACTGCAGTGTTGCTAATTCACCTCTAAAAGAGACACAAGTTCATCTTGAAAATTTAACAATTGTTTTCTTACATCTTCTTAAAATTTAATTGAGGATTTTTTTTCTCAATTGTGCACTGGTAGTTCTTTTAATTAAAGAAGAGTGCAAACAATCTAGCGAGCGCAGTGTGCATCAGCAGCAATTTTTTTGTGTATTAAAATTTAGAAACAAAATATTACATGTATAAAACATGCACACTTCCTTTCTTTTAGCTTCAAGTATCTGTTTTCAAAACTAGGTCCATGCAATTCTATTTCGTAATGCTGTAGGAAAGATAATGTGACATTTTATTGAATCAACAAATAATATAAATGTACAGAAGCTTTTAGATCCTTTTTATATGTACTGGTAGTTGAAAAATGGTTTATCCAGACTAGTTTACTACTAGATACAATAGATACACAGATACAATATAGATATGTATTTTCTTGAAGACATTCATATCTTTAGCTAACACTTAATAAATGCAGTGTAAAAATATTGCCATGATAGGAAGAGGTGAAAGTAAACAAATAATCTTAATGCTTTCATATCATATACAAAAATATTTAGTGAGGTGTGTATAAAAATTTGAAGTACATTCTCTTGGATATAAGTGGAAAACTGAACAAATGACACAGGAGAAAGTGCCCCCGAGAAACAGAAATAATCAAAATGACAAATGTTAGAGATGGTGGTAGTAGAGCTGAGAAAGCAAAAAATTTAAATGGGACCAAAATCTGCCGGGTTCTCGCTAGGTGTGCTAGGGAGGGAGGGGAGAGGGAGGTGGCACCCCGGGGATGGAGCACACCCCATTCCTTGACCACACGCTAAGAGTGGACGCTCGGAATCGCCCCAGGGCTTAGCAAGCTGACTGGGAAATGCGGCCAGACACCTTCACACAGAGCACATAACGTACAGCCTGTCCCGGCTGGAATCGCATGGCACATTTTTAGAACAGTAGCGAGGGTCTGTGGATTCTCCCTCCCCGTGGTAAGGCACCCTGCGATGTGTCAGCAGGTTAGTGTCCAAACTCTCCCTGCCCCTAACAAAATCAACATGTTGCTTGCAGTTCTCCGCCCACCTTGCTTCCACGAGGATACGTGCTGGATTATGCTCAACAACAGTGTTAGTTTTCTGCAGTGAGTTAAAAGAGGTGCAATCAGAAAGCATAGGTAATTTGTTGGGGATGAAGGAGAGAAGATGCTGAAGAGAAACAAATCTAGATCTTTTAACTGAAATGCAGTTATAAAATTTTTAATCAACAACAAAACCAAACAGCCTGCCCCAAAGCATCAAAATTGGCCTTTGGTTATCCGGAGCCTGCATTGCTTCACATTGCAACTGTTGGTCCTCTTTCTAATGGTGGTGAAACAGAGAGCAGAGCTGACTATCACAGCAGTTCAGTGAAAGTTAAAAGAAAGACAAGACAACCTGTCCCTTCCCATGACACCTCTCTAAGGTCTACAGACAGACTAGAAAAGAAATTGCACCATGCCTTTAGAAGCTGCACAGATTTTGTATGGTGACCACGTGAATCACAGGTATTTTTTTAAAAAAAAAAGACAGTAGAAACTCTTTTTAAATGTCCAGTAGTAAAAAGAATTCCTAAGCAATCACATTTTATGCTGATTAAACATTTTTCACAATAACAGTTTTTGTTAACTAAGAAATTCCTTCTCCCCTTGCTGCCTTTTCTGTTTCTATATTTACTAGATCAGACCTTATTTGTATTAATTACTGATGGCTAACATTATATTTCCAGTATTTTTCTATCAACTTTTGCACTGAAATAATACTTCTAATTTCTTATCTAAAAATTATTTGATGAATTGTAACCTGAAGCATGTCTTTGCCAACCTTTGAGGGAAGCAGCAATTTTGAGATACTGCAATCAGATGCTTCTGACACGGTACACAGAATAGACTGCTCTTCTACCAATATGTCTCTTTTCCACTGGGTTTATCACTTTTTTAAAGTAGAAATACTCTGATGAAACATATGATGGGCAACATGAAAACAACCAACTGAATTCTAAAATGACAGGGATAGAAAAAATTTTTTAGTGTGCACCGTTTACTTCTGAAAATATCTATGAAAGTTGATCTCACAAATATTCTCAGAAGACATAGTGAATGGGCAGTAACAGAGGCTGTAGCGGTTTACTTTGTTAAGAGGCTAAAAACTTTGTATCAATATGCTTTCTTTTGGTTCAAAACAAACAAAGAAAACCTTAAGCACTTTGTCAGGTTCAGAATTCTGTATATGACATAAAGCTCATTCATAAAAGCCAGCTAAATGAGAATGTATGAAATGTTTTTGTAAATTTTAGGAAAAGTAATCCTACAGACTTTTCTAATGGTGAATTTTAAGTTCTGTAAAATTCGTATGTTTTGTTTCCATTCAATCTAAAGCTGTATGAATTGCTGCAGTTAATGTAGTTGAATTTACAAGGCTGATTTTTCTCCTCTTATTTAAGTTTAGAGCAATTTCTGTCTAGTTCCAACAATTTATTCTGAAGGAGGGCTGGGGCCGCTGGTTTGGGGTTTTTTTGTCTTATAGGAAGTGGAAAGGACCACAAATAATAAGGAAATATTTATACCTTAGATTAAATCACAACTGCTTTATACAGCATATAGAGTACATTGTTACAAAAACAGCCTTAAAATAATTAAGCTGATATATCTATGAAGCAAGGCAAACCCCCCAAAACTCTGCAATGACATTGGGAACAACCTTGATTTTAAAACAGAGTAAATTTGCCAGGCAACATTACACTGAATATAAAGAGAGTACAAAGCAAAATATAAACATTAGCCACATGTAAATATGTTTGGAGAACTTTCAGGATGTTACTACTTTTCAAACTGACAAAGTTTAATTTGACACCTTCTGTTCTAAAACCTTTGTTTCTATTCAAAATCACGCCTTTAGCTGCTATCAATCACTATGCACTCCCTATTACTTAAAATACTGGCATGGGCCCTGGATAAGCTGAAAATGCCATGCAGATGAATTCTGAGATAATATGTTCAAACCTGTTATATACAACACAAATCCTGTAAAGTTATGTATTGTAAACCTACATTTATTGGGAACTAAAAGTCTTAAATCCATCTGCTACAAAGAAAATACTGTTATGCACTTTCAAGTAACCAAGTACCATCTGCAAAGGTCTTGCTACAGTAAGCAAGAAAATGGTGAAAAAAAAAGATGCTAAACCTAAGATATTTAAAATAAATAAGAGTCTTCTGTCTGGTTTTCTGATAGGGATTTAGTCAAGAAACATAAGACATTAGAGGAAAAAAACCTGTGAAAGCCGAACTGCCAAACTATTGCAGGAAAAGCGCAAAGAGGATAACTGCCAAACATTAGACTCTGCAAGACCCATGAGCATGCTTATTTTAAAGAAAGCATCTATGCATTTTATTTATGTGTCCAAATGCTATTTTATTCAGTCTGACCTGTGCTGTGTTTATGTAAAATCTTCTGCTCTTTCACGCAGAGTTTCTAACAAACTATTCTTGCATTCTGGTATGCTTTCTTATTAAAAGAAAAAAAAAAAGATAATTGAAATCTGCACTTAAGGTGTAAATACCAACCCTGAAGAGGGTAGGCATTACAATCATGAAATATGTTCTCTAGGCAAAGCTTTCCAAATCAGCAACAAACACATCTAGTCTGGGAAGAAAGGGCTTCAAGGTGGAGCAACTGAACTCTTTTGTTTGGTGAATTTGTTACAGTGATAATAATGCGTCAAATGAAGAATAGTTCTTATGGAATAACTAACAAAGACTCCAACATTTTTTAGAAGAGCTGTAATTTGAATCTAAGAAGGCAAAACATTTTAGAGTATCAATGCTGAGATATGAACAATTTATCTTTGGTATAGTATATCTAAGGCTTCTTTGTATCATTCTCTGGGGCATATAGTATAATAAAAATATATGGTGTTAAAAGAAATCAGTCTAAATACGGAGGTATTTGATACAAACATTTTAGCAGAAAGTGTGAATTGCATTTCAGCATCTATTGTGAACAAAGACTAAGTACATAATCCATTAAACAGTACTTCTAACTCAAAAAAATTGAGTATTGTAGACTAAACTAAAGTAGGCATTCTGAATGAGCGCATTTTCAGCAACTAACTATAAAGCTAGCAATTTATCATTCAGCAAATAATTTTCTACTTTTAAAAGAATCTGTAAGTGTTACTTATGCTAATGAAGACTGTTTTTAATCTGCCCACAAACATGCTAATAGAGGGCAATTTTTTTTTATTTACAATGCTGAAGGCACTCCAGTTTATAGAACACAGATATGAAATTACACTTGGTAAAATGGGCTCTTAATTGTCTGAGCAACCCAAATCCTTCACCTTTAACACAAAAGCTTATAGACAAAACAAAGGGAAAGAACTCATGGACTAAACTTTAAATATTGACTTTTTCCCTTTCAAAAGCCATCCAGCTTGCTTTTCAAATCTCATTTTTGTTCCAAATGGCTGCTTGCATCATAGATATTTCCATTTCTTTTCAAAACAGAAACCACGTATAGAAGAGGCCCACATCACCACGACAGTACATGCATATAGTCTTAGTCTTTAGTATTAAACTTGTAAGCTGCTCATTGCACAGAAAGGTTGCTTTTGGAAAAGTCATAATAGTTTGAACGAGATACATAATGGTAGCAAAGGAGTACTGAAAGCATTTTAAATTATTTACTAGGTTAAAAGGGTGAAATGGTACTTTAAATACATCAAATTTCATCATCTGGGCCATTTTTTGGTGGCAAAGTGGTATTGATCTTTCCAAATGCTTAAAATTAACTATTTCCAGAAGGTCATTATTTGATTAAAGGCATTAAAGTTGAGGGCAAGAAATGATGCACTTTGTCTTCTTTCCCATTCAAATAATCATGTAATTTAATCAGAACTATCCCTTCATGTCCTGTAATAAAAATGTTTGTCTTAAGATACTGTTCTTTACCTAACATATTAACCTTTAAATGTTATGAAGTTCTTAAGAATAATCTCTGCTTAGAGAAGATTCTTCCATAATGCAATGAAAGGATCTCCAGTTTTTAAATTGATAAGGCCAAATTTCCCCTACACATTGATTGGAAAACACATTAAACCCTTCAGCTGAGATTTCTCACACAACAGGATCGAAAATTCAGGGAGTTCTGAATCAGTAAGCTCATGCACATGGCATTGAGAAGCAAAATAAATGTCACTTCAGCACAAACAAATACGACAAATAAGTAACAGTGGACGCTGCTTTAATTTATCTGGGAAATGCTGTTTGCGTTACATTTCTATTATCCGGAAAAATACAGCAGGGAACACCCAGCGCAGGGTAAGAACAGAGCATTTAATTCAAAACTCATTTTCAGACTGAGATGACTTAAATCTGACTTCTTTCTGGGTGAAATACCTGTGGGTTCAGACATGGGAACGAGCCTAGATGATGAGAGCGGTCCTTTTTAGCCTTAAATGTTCTTCTGGAATTTCCTGACCGCAGGAAAATTTATTCTGACTGCAGGTTTATTTTTCCTAAAATACATAAATTGTCCTGGTTATTGCCTAGGCAAAGCTGAATAGACCTAAATGCTTCACAGAAGAACTGAAGACTACTAAAAGAAAGGTCACTGGACATTTTTATAAAATTTTAGGAAAACTAATATTCTACCAGACTTAGTAGTTTTTGAAACTGACCAACGTATTTGTTCATGAGAATCTTTTCAATTTAGCTTATATTTTAAAGTAATTTTAAGCATTGACGTCTGTGAGGCACATATTTTTGATTAATTTAAAAACTGCTGTAAATGTTCAATACTTTGGGATTTCCTTATTTTTCTCTCAAAACTGTGTATCTTTAATTCAAGAAGAAAAAGCTGTTTTTCAGCCTGTTCCAGAAGATGAGTAGAGATACCAGAATATAAATGCCCCTTCTTGAGATGTGGCCTAAAGTGATAATAAATGTCCCCAGAAAGATGGTTGCCTTAGTATTTTATTTACACTAATCAGCCTTAAGTTTCAGGCTTTGCCTTTGAGCATTCCTCTAAATCAGAGAAAGTTTGAAACCTGAAGCTGTCCTTTATCTCCAGATATTTCTGGTTTATCTGTTTTACTGGCTTTCATTACTAGAACATTGAAAGGGGAAGCCAGATGTGAATTTTAAGTAAATCTGTATCTGCCATCATAATAGATGAGATTTAGCAAAACAAACAAACTGAAAACCCCACAACCTCATAGGGCTTTTCAGAAGAAAGGTAAACTTCACTAGCAGGAAAAACTTCCTTTGAAGAATACTGAATCAGATTATGCCATTTCCTTAAATTTCTTATCCAACCTATTATTCAGCTACACCATCTGTCTGGATGTTACCTCCACCTCTTCCCTGGGTTGTGAAAAACAAATGACCAAACAGCTAGCAGTGGTACCGACAGTGTTTCACCACAATTTTTTAGCGATACTTTAGAGGAAAAGCATTCCTAATGTCTCTTCTTCTCTCTGCCTTTTCTCCTCTCTAGCTGCAGCACTTAAAAATTAAATACATACTTCTATTCTTGTAAACATCCAAACAAATAAACAGGAAAAGGAAACTCGCTAAAGCAACCTCTAAAATTCAAGGACAAGCAGCAAACAAGTACAGAAACAAAATGACCGGGAGAGCTGTGGCCCTGCTGCCACAGCCTGGTCTGTCGCGTTAGACCTCTCCTTCCACCCGGAGCCCCGGGGAGTGGCCAAGAGCCAGCGCTACTGAAAAACTTGTCGGATTAAGGTTTGAGGTTGGATCAAAACTGGTGGGTACGTTCCCTGTTTATGAGCACTTGAGACGCACCACCAGCTCATGGAAAGAGAAAACCTAACCCGTAACTCTAAAACTGACTGAAAACGTTAAGTATCATTACTTTTTAGTTGAGCGCAGAGGGAATTGAATAATCTAAATGAAGGGCTTCTCGCAAGCTTGGTTCCTCTGCTCGCAGCCTCCTCCACCTTTCCCTTGTTCAAATGTATCTCCTCTACAGGATTGCCTTCAATTGCCTAGCAATGATAGAGAGGCACAAGCCCTAATCAAAAACCTAATATGCATGCCTTCGAAAATCTTACATAAAATGCAACTACATTCATATGTAAAAAGAAGAGGGAAAGTAACAAATGCAAAAAAAACAGTGGGTGAAGCTTTATTCTGCCTTCCTCTACTCCAGATCCTTCCTCTTTCACACACACGATTCAACTGACGTTGTAACCGTGAGATATGTGTGACAAAAATGGACTCAACCATTAAATAAAAAAATCTAAACAAGGAAAAACAACTGCTAATTATTAAATAAGTCAGTCTTAGTCTGGTACATTACTTTTTATAGTACAGGCATATAAAATGGGTCAGTGGGTTTCACAGAGGGTGACGTAATATATGGCCCTTTATCTTTTATTTAAGTAGAGAGAAATACTGATTTCACTGCAATACCGATGCTTCCCTTGAAAGTAAAAACAACCCTAAATCCAACCACGACCCTTAATAGCCCATATTTATTTATTCTTAAGCATGCAATCAATTTTTGTATGGCAGCTATATCTGCAGTTTAGTTAGAAAAGAGTCTTTAATAGAAAGAGCCTGGCAATTTTAAAAATCTTTTTTACTACTATCAATTTACAAGTGAACGGCAAATGTTTATTATTACGTTGCTTACAGAGGTTTAATATTTGCTTTGGGGGAAAGAACTCTAGTAAAAAGGCCGTAAGGCCAAAGTGTCACTTCCGTAATTACTTAAGACATGTGTAACCACATTGTTAGATTTACGTTTTTAAAAAAAGATCATAATTTCCCAGAAGGAGTAATTTAAATCTGTGGTTTCTTGTCATATGTTTTTTCTTTCCAGAATTCATTTTGGATCAGGGGAAGATCTACCACACATGGAGGAATCACAGGCTCATAGATATTTGGAATTCATTGTAAATTCAGTTCAGCTGACAAGATGTTCCAACAAGCGACATCATTCCAAAACATACCCAGCTCAAATCCATTCTCAGACATCCCTTCACATTTTTACAGCCTAAATGTTTTCATATAGATTTGAATTAGATATTTAAATATTCTGAGAAAATTTCTTTTAACTTGTCTCTTGCAGTTGCACTGACTTCTTCAGTTTCATAGTGAAGAACGCTCAATGCCCTCATAATGCCAAGGGTGACGGGACTCTTAAGGAAATTGAGAAGAAACTTTTCCCTAACCTTCCTCCAGATTTTGTTAACCACAGAAACAGTCAGAAAATTAATAACGTCCATGACCTCAGTGCAGTTTAAAAAAAACCAAACCACTTTAAAATCCACACCTGTGAAAGACAGACACCTCCCAGCAAACGAGAAGGGAGCAGCCAGAAGCATGGATCTCACCCGTAGAAAAATAAAGGCAGTGAAGCCCTTAGAAAGCTAAAATACTTGTAGCATGATTGCTCGGGGCACAGACTTAAAAGAATAGGAAAGCCGGATCAAAAGGGAAGCTGGAGAGATCGTGTTTCTCCCTCCTGGGTGGGAACCAACACAAGAGTGTTTTCAGGTAGTTTGCCATCAGGATGGGGACAAGAACAGCCACAAGGGAAAAGCTCCTAGAGAGAGCAGTGCTTAGCGTTAGACTTTTCCTCACCGGCCAAGAAAAGCGCCAGCCAAGCTGAGCCCCGGCCCCAGACGGATTTTCAGGCAGCAGCTTCTGCCCTTAAATCAGGTGCTGCATGGAGCAGGCACACTTCTTCCTGCCCTGATCCCTCCATCCCGTCCCCCTTCCCCAGGTGAAAAGGACCAATCCCTTTAGTTAGACTCTCTCCTCGTATTAAATAAGAGTAGCAATTGATTTCTCAGAGGCAAAGCAAACTAGCTGCCCCAAAGCAAAAATACAAACTCATTTAAGCCCTTCATAGCTTTTTTAAAAAAGTAACTGTTTTTATATAAGCAGTGGAAAGTTCCTATATCTGTTTATCCTTCTCTTGCATATTACATATACTAGAGATGCTGAGCACCAGGCTTAGCAAAATACCTCGTCGCCTAAGAAAACCCACAGAAGTAACTGGTACGTGTGCACATCCTGCTCAGTCAGGGTCCAAAACTTCAGGGAATTCTGCTAAGGACCACTCAGTCCCAACACCTTTACTTTACAAAGATCCTGAAAACTCAAATGCCATCCTGAATTAAGGGAACATGACACTGCACAGGAATAAAAATGAGATGGCCATTGAATAACAATGTGTTTTCAGGTAAAATCTGGCAGATTTGGAATTAGATAAATATTTGCAAACTGGAATTTTTCCCCACTTAGCTAGCTGCATGCTTGCTCGAACCTATTCATTACACGCCAAGCGTTTGGGGCAATTTGTGACCAAAAATCTGAAGTTTGACTTAGAGGTTAAAATTGAAGAAAATAAAAAAAAATGGACACAATGAGAAATTATTAGGAACAGTGAAATTAAAAATTATCTGGAACAAAACATTGCCTCCTTTCTCACCTTGCACCTAAAAATCCTGTAACATTCTTTCAGGTGTTGTGTGTTTTGAATTATCCAGCTTAATGTTAAGGGAGAAAACGCACATCTATTATTTCTCACTCGTTCCTTTGCCCAACAACCCTTCACCTGAATTGTAATCGGTCACTCCTTTAACAAACCGCTTCTTGGACCGTTGCTGTATAGTTGTGTTTGCATAAGATGCCTTTATTCTTTGCAGCAACGTGTTTAGCGGCTCTTGGTTTTTCAGGAGGAATTTTACCCTGTCATTTCCTGTTTAGTTACGGGTTGAGCTCGCTTTTGTTTCCCGCGCTGTTTACTCGGTACCCTGCTTCCCCCATTGCCGGGAACCGCGGGCTGCTCGCTAACTCCTCAGCCTCCCTCTCGGCTGTGGCACTACAGCTTTGTTTTCATTTCCGTACGTCATTAACTCTCCTACAGCTCGCTCAGACTTTTCCCTTTCTTTTTCTTTTTTTTTCTTCCTTTTTTTTTTTACAGTGCTTTAGTTTCTTCATGTTAAAACACCGACACACTGAATCTTCAAAAGCCTCCCGAATCAGTGATCTGCCCACAGCAGGCATGAGAAACCCGAGAAATCAAGAACGCAGCTCTTTTCCCAGCTAAATCCGTGCTGCCATGCAGGGAAAGGAAGGATGTGTCCCCCACGAAGCCGGCAGTGCTGGCGACCAGCCCTTGGCTGCCCACCACCCAGCGAAGCCCAAGGGCTTGGGGTGCCCACCCTGCACCCCACGCACAAGCCGGTGCTTGTGCAAAGCGACTGGGTATGGGGGGATGCACTGGGGTGGGATGTCCTGGGTGCAGCTCTGGCAATACAGGGGACAGCAGTATGATAGGAGAAAGGGGCAGATGGAGCAAGAGCGGATGGTGAGGGTATATATGGGAGAGGAACGGGGTGGGAAAAAGTCAAAAGAGGGCTAAGAAGAGAGATGTAACGAGAGGAATTAGTGAAGGTGGCGAGAGGAAAACAAAACAGAAGGTGAGGATACAGAACGCGGGAAGAGAGATTAAGAAAATCCATCCTGCCAGAAACAGCACCTCTTGTCAGGCAGACAGCAGGTGCCTGCGGAAGAGCTGATTCACGCATCTGGAGTGTAGGAACTGAAACACCTCTACCTAAGAAAGAAAAACTAAAAATAAAGACTAAAAGGAGGTGGGAGAGGGTGCCGTGCTTTTTTTCTTTTGGCAATCCAGTGCTTCCCAGCTGCACGACATTTTTCGAATAGTTTTGCAAAGAAATGAGAGCTGCGTTTCCGGACCCTTGCAAAATCCTGGTGGTTCATTTCAGCATTATCTCTTCCAACACGAGCCCTTCCTGCCCTCCTCTTCGCCTTACTCCAGACTAATTTTTGAGACATCTGCAGCCATAGCACCTCCAGGGCACTGGCTGCACCTCCAGAATGATATTTCCCCTTTGTTCAGGGTCTTCACGGACCCTGGGGGAGTCAGTAACGGAGGTGGCACTGCCGTGCAGTGAGGGACACTGATGGCACACCTACGCTGACCTACTCCAGCTCAGCTCTGGGGGACTAGTAATGCAACTGCTGGCCAAGTGGTATGAGCATGGGTACCCTCTCTGCAGCAGTCTGGGGGGCCATCTATGTAGCCAAATTTTCTGCTACAAACTGTGCCTTCGGTGGCTTTCAAAACTAGCCTGCTCACCTTTTTCTGATTCACTTTGAGCACCGAGTCCCAGCTCCCCATCTCCTGCACTTTAGATATTGCCACTGCATCACAAATCACTGGCAATGGATAAAACAATCTTTTACTAAAGCTACTTTTTTTTTTTTAAACCTCCCCTGGAAGCCTTATTACAGATTGGATTTGATGAATTTCTATCAGATGCACTGCACCATTCCTCTCGCCTGACAATACCTGCAACAGCTTTTGGGAACTCTGCTCAGTTGCATCCTGCACACTTACATTTTTCTTCCCTTGCTGTAAGAATTGTTTTAGAACCTTATGATTAAAACTTTCTACCAAAATTGCATTGATTTTTTCTCTGTATATGAAAAGTAGCCAACAGTGATCTACTGAAGACTAGATGGTATTAAGTACTGAAGGCTGTTTAATTAGGGCAAGTTGAACAATTTACAAAAAAAAATGGTTTATACAAAAAGCAAAACAATTTACAGACAACATTTCATTGCCTAAAAACTAACCACATCTGTTTTCATAAGAAATACTGGAATGTTTTAATAATTAAAAAAAAAAATAAAATCCATTTGACAAAATTCTAAACACTTTGAGGATTCTTTTTTTAAAAGAATCTTTTCCCCAAAGGAAGCGGTATAGAGAAGAGTTAGCAAAGGGGCAAAATTTGTGGTGAAAAACTTTGGCAGAAAATTTTATTTCTCCTAAATTCAGGTAGCAGTGAACACCACATTTTTGGTTAGAAGCTCTTCTTAAAGCAAGGTGTTTGCTGGCACGTTATTTTGACAAACAGCACAGTAGGATGACTTCTTTAATAAGTGGGCATAAAACCCAGAGATTAGAAAGTCTCAGAGTGAAAGACAAAACCCTCGTGCGATATCTGATTTCTTTGCCAAAGCAAGGAAGGTTTTTAATAAAGGTCACGGAGAAATAATCTCTGAAGACGGCAGTGTCTCTTTCCCCCTATATGTTTACTCTTTTATTTCGCTCCTTTACAGTGAAAGGCAGACCTTAACACACACGCATGCACACACAAAAGGAAACAACAACCAAAGAGGAGGGGGGAAAAAAAAAGGAGCCTGAAATTTTAGTTACACCACATGTGGTTTTCATTTGTGAAAAATGAACAAGCTGTTTGTGGTTAAACTGTCTAATCTGCTGTTATCAATCTAGCGCTGCATTCAAGATTTACAGGATACATCAGCTTCTGTGCCACATTAGCTGTAAAAGGGAGAGGGGGTGGGTGGAAAAAGGAGGAGGAGAGAGTTTATCCTGAGGAATAATATTTCCAATGCAGCCACACTCACACTACATCTGGTTGTGCTGGTAGCGGCAGTTAAATTGAAATATTTCACAGCGTGTGTCAGAAACATGCAGAATGGTAATTATGACAGATCTGATTAAGCCTGAGTGCCACTAGCTCCCTGGCCAGCTCCGGTTGTGCAGGTGTGACCTTGTGCGTGCCTGCGTGTGTAAATAAAATTAATTACAAGCGAGAGGGCGAAGGCTTCGGTGACATCACAAAGCGGAGAAACTCCCAAGGGGGAGACCTAATGGAATATTTTCCCTCAGTCTAATAATACAGTTCATATTGACTTGAGGTAATTAGTGGGATCATTAAAGCAGTTTTCCCGGCGTATTTGGCTGCCTGATCAGATTAGTGAAAATGTTCTTCAGAACAAGCCCTGTGTGGTCTGCCAGAGAAGGAGGAAATAAAAAGCAACAAAGCATATTTTGGAATGATAAGCAGCGCTGGACTTTTTGCACGGCATTTTGCAGGGCCAGTCTCGGGAGCCTGGGCGCCCGGCTCTCCTCACCGATTCAATCTTTCATCCCAGGCGCACGTGCTCCCGCTGCACGTCATCTAAGACTTTTAATTTTTTGTTCCTCTAGCCTTCAAAACTACGCTGTCNAAAAAAAAAAAAGGCAGATGAAAGCCCTGTGGAACTGCTAGCCTTAGAAGAACTACATTAAGATAACCGGGGGAAGGAAGAATACATACGTGATTCGGCTCCCCCACACCTCCCCCCAAAAAAGCTAACAGAAGACTGAAGGCACCAGTTTGAGAATTAGTATGGTTTTCATTTCCTAATGAGCTTACCCCAGCAAAAAATAGGAAAAAAAAAAAGAAAAAAGTTTCACTACGATATAAAGTCTTCCACGGTAACAGAACACAGAGCCCTAATCAAGAAATGGACCATTTGTTTAAAAACAGTCTATTGAGCATGCTCTACCTTGCAAATGGAATATGCCAAGCTCTGTCACAGATGGCAAGCTTTGACAGTTCCCATCCGTAGCGTCGATACTCGACAGTTCAGCACAAGATCAGTGACATTCTGTCTCATTAGAGCCACGCTAATTATCACAGCTAGTTTCAGGGGAAACCATGTGTTGCAATGGTCAATTTGAAGGAGTCTGTGCATCAACAAACTGGTAATAAGGATCAGACACCTTATTATATGACAGCATGCTGCCTATGATCTGATTTACTGAATCAGAGGTACTGAGGCAACACTGAAGCCTGATGGGTTATGGAATCGCGTGTACACAATGCGTATCTGAAGTATGCTTTAAAAAGAAAAGGCAGCTATACAGAAACAATACAAATAAAATTTTTTAAATGGTGAAGTTATAATGAGGACTTTTTTCATTTGTCATTAAGACACGCAGAGGTGTTCAAGATCTTGTCAGCCAGTTTTATCTTTAATCAAATCATATAAGATAAATCAAAATGAAAACTGTAAAATTATGGATTATGCTAAATTATAATTCATTCCATACTCTATGATTTTTCAGTTGCAATAACATGTACCAAACATTCCTTATGTTGTGCCGTCTTGCTGCTTTAACAGAATTTCATATTTTGTAAAGCACTTTCTCTACTTGGCTCTCTTTTTTCATTTGTACATTTAATGACTTAAACTTGTACTTCTCCTAGCTTCTCCCACACACAAGTGCTCCTTCCACCAGACAGAAACCACCTAACCAAGAACCCCCCTTCGCCGTTTCTGGCCACCTGCAGGGCCACATCCTGCCAGGCGCTCAGCGGTCCCAGCCCCAGCACCTCCCCGGGATGTGCTGCAGGCTGCGGCCATGGTGGCGTTAAGCATTAACTCCCAACCAACCCAGGACCAACCCAGGGCAGGTGCACGCCGCATCCCTCCAGGGAACCTCTCCTTAGGGCTCAAATAGACAGCGTTTCCCCAAGCTGCTACCAGTTCTTTAAATGGCCTCTACGTGGATTGTAAGCAGCGCCGAAACAGCTCGTGCTGCCACCCGCCTGGCTGGGAACCTCCAGCCGGAGCAGATTTGAGCCCCCGTCTAAAGCCCGCTCAGGAAGTACACTTCTTCATTGCTGTGTCAACAAATCCAGCCTTCGCCTTACGTGTTGAAAGGGCTGCCTGGCCCCGAGGAGCTGTTTGAAGAGGTCAATATAATCCTCTTACCAGTTAAGTATTTTCCATTCTGCACCTTTTTCTTTGGCTTGAACTATTTCAGGTTTTAATGCCTTTTTTTTTTCCCTCTATGCAGATTTCCATGGGCAATTGCACGCTGATATGAACCACCTCGGAGATTTTAAGGCGGTTTCTCTTCAGTGCATCTTCGTCGATTCAAGAAGTTGCTGTCTACTTTTTACTAGCGGGAACCCAAGACTCACTGAAGTCAACCCATTCCACCAAGGTCACACCAATGATGTGGGATACAGCCAGGATCAATGCTGGCCCTTCTCCAGGTCTACCAAGATCGAGCCATAAACGAGTGAACTGAACTCAATTTTTCTACCCCTGTTCTGAGAAAGAATTTAAAAAAAAATCCTAAGGAAATTTCCTGAGGCTTTAACCTTTATTTCTGCAAAGAGATATCATGTATGAAATTAAGACATGGGACAGAGGAAGGACCTGGAGTGCTCTAAGGATTCATTTTGTTCCCGCAATAGAAACATGGAAATCTCTTTCCCTCCGACCCCGGCGAGACAAGAACACGCTATGACTCTGCAACACGGTATTTTGTGAAAGAAACAAATCGGCTCTATCTGCCAAGTTTCACAGTTTCACTGACTGACACGCCGCTTTATGGGGTAATTCTTGATCACGCGCAGAAGCCCATCTTGCTTTCTCAGTTCACACTCTTCCTCTCACATCCCTGCTGACACGCGATCCCGTCCTGACTCCTGCTGCTCATGGCACCTCTTCAACTGCCAGAGCAATCACCCCCGGCTAGCGGATGGAGAATAATAAACAAAAAAAAAAAAGAAAATTAAGAAATAAAATTTAAAAAGATAGAGGTTCTTGTGTGGTGTGCTTCTGCAGCTAACATTTTCTAACTATTCTATCTCGCCCTCTCACGAGGGCAAGGGGTTCATTTCCAGGTGGACCCATGAAACGATTGGCAGACCTTGGAGCATGTTTTGTTTCCACCTCGCGTCTCCCTGTGCAGTATCCCTCCCCGCTCCACAGAGAATCCATTGTACACCAAGGGCCGGGGAGGGGGGGCAAAGAAGATTTTTAAGCCAAGATTTAAACCCAGGAAGTGACTCAGCTGTTCCGAGGGAGACAAAGGCAGGAGAGGACTTGACAGATACGTGGGGTGACGGGGCGAAGGACCGAGCCCCCTCCTGCCCCCCACGCTGGACCCTGCACCGGGGCAGCCCAAGGTGCAGCACCCTCAGGAAACAGCTTTGGAAATAAATTTCAAGAAACAGCTTTGGAAATAAATTTTAAGACCCCCCCCACCACTTAAAGCCACATTGTTACCAGAAGGTTACTCTTGGTGCTAAAAAGGTTTCTTTCCCCCCCAGCTGGAAAATAGTTGAATAGATTGTTCTATATCTGCGGTAATGGCATGTTACATCTTCGTGCCAGATCCACAATACCGTGCTTGTTCAGTGTGGGAAGCTGTTTAAAAATGACTTTCCTATTAGAGTATATAGCTTAGCCTCTAGATGGAAAAAGCCAGATCAAAGATACAGCATTTATAAAACTGCTGGTTAAAAAGATAAAAGTGAGATAACAGACATCAATTTTTCACTATAAATCTCTGGGTTTACTACAACATTAAAATTTCCAGTAAAAGCAGGGTTTTATATACCTGAACTCTAATGGCCTATTCTGAAAATATTTATGTCAGGAAAAGCATGGTATTTGCATGCCAAAAGCAATTTTAGTGCCAATGTTTAGCATTCCCTTCCCATTTAACTCCTTCCCATCTACTCACGAGCATGAGATGCTTTGCCTAACGCCTACCCTGTGCGCCTCCCCACTCACCCTTTCGGAGGAGGACGCACCAGGGGCACACTAAGGCAAAAAGTCGAACGTTCCTAATAAAATACCTCTGCACAATATAGAATCAATAGAATGGTTTAGGTTGGAAGGGACCCTGAAGATCATCTAGTTCCAACCCCCCTGCCATAGGCAGGGACACCTCCCACTAGACCAGGTTGCTCAGACCACACTTGCCTGATGGCTCTGGATGCTCTAGCATGGCCTGAACCACTGATTTCACCTCCACGCTTCGCGTGCGAAACTATTCCATTTCCAAGGAGCTAACCGCCTAACCAAAGAGAAGGACGGGGACAGAAGGACAGGAAATTGGGCAACACAATGCAACAGCTCAGACGTAATGGGTCACAGCTCTCCGTAATGAGATGAGGTTTCTGGAGGTATGGGTAGTACTCCATTAGTTTTATTCTAAAATTAAAATTGCAGCACGATGCTGTGAGAGCCAAGTGTTTCACCTGCAACATACAGACATTTCTATTCAGTGAGAAGGGAGGGCACCTGGCACCCACCTGGCCATACACAGCAATCGGCAGGATTGCCGCTGCAGAAAAGTATCAATTTTACTTATTTATTATAGAATAAAGTAAAAGATACTTAGGTATAATAATGCAGGCTAACGGCATTACACTGTGGTGCATGGGACTCTCAGAAGTACGGAAGCTGACACTACTTTGGTCTTTGCAAACTGATTTCTTGAATTTAAGAAAGCTTTAGCAATGTAAGGTGATTTTCAGCAAAGTTTTGCTTTCTTCCCTGCTTCACACTAGCACGTGCAGGCCACAGCTTTTCAGGATAAGCCATTAACATAAATGTAACTTCTCAAAACACAGCAAACGTACAGAAGCACTGCAAGTCTCTACTTGCCTCATCTCTCGGGGCTCTTAGGTTTGGGGTTTTTTTTGTTTGTTTGTTTGTCTGTTTTTATGGAATAAAATTAGATTTCAGCATCTGTCACCATCAAGAAAAAACCTCATCCCTGGCTCCCACATGAAAACATTGTAACCAATGCACAGTTACTGAACCATGATGCCTTAATGATCATTACACAAATCAACTTTTTTTTTGTTTGGAATAATGAAATTAAGAATGTGCTTTCATAATTACTTAAATCAGACTGTCAGGTTATAAATTAAATAAAAACACAGTATGATTAAATTGTAAAAGTAATGCATACCACACAAATTTATATATGTGTGGATTCTTTTCATTTTTGACTTATTCAGGTGTGCTGATTAAATTTTAGTAAACAATATTGTTAGAATTGCCGTTCTACCACTAAAAACCAACAACCTGGGAGCAGACACAAAGCACTCGGTAAACCTTTCTGTCTTCCTTTTGCATTCATTTTCTCTTTTCAACATAATCTACCAAAAAAATACGTAGGTCTATTAGGCAGACAACTTGCAATAAAAACGTAAGATTTTAAATACTGACATTAGGTGTTTTGCCAATTACAGTTCTAAACTTCCCCAAAGATACGATGTATCCAAGCAATTTGAATTATATCTTCCTTAGCTCCTCAGTATAACCATAGTAGCTTTTAAAGTATATATTTTGAACTTAACAGAATTTAATTTATTCCGCAGATAATATATCGATCCTTAAAAACATAGAAACTTTTAAAACATACAGAATGTGTACATTCCTATACGGGAAAAGGATTCAACATTTGACGGAATCTTCCAGCTAAGTTCCCAAACTCGTTCAAACCCATGTGCCAGACAGTCCCTTTTCTTTGGGAAAGCCAACAAGCCGCCAGCAAAGCGTGCTGTGAAACTACAAGTACACAAATCATCACTCACCTAAGCCAGAGCACGATCTCTCTAATATCACTGCAATCTCTTCCTGCTCCCATCACCCCTTCTTCGCCCTGTGCTGTGATCTCTGCCGCAGCGAGCCCCTGTAGCCAGCTGGTTCGTTGAGCATCAGGTCCGTATGCGGTCCTCCATCAATCAGGTAACTCTTGCCAAAGGCACTAACACAGCGCAAGGGAAGATGCTCGTTTTTTACCTCGGTGCCACCTAAACAGAAACTTCTATGGCGCATCATTTAATAGCTCTTCTGTACAAAGTGCTCCAGTCAGCAGAACACTATCTGCAGTCTCCTGGCTCAGGCAAGCCCAGCCACCTTGCAGATGCTGGCTGCTTCCGACACCCAATCTAACATTGACCCAAATCAGTTCCTTAAAGAAAAGAAATAAATAAAAAGGCCCTCCAGCAAGCAACTATCTTTGTCCACTGGCAGAGGGTCACATACTGTTTTGTACTGTAACTCCAGACTACAATCAGCAGTTAAATCAAGTTTTTATAACCAAAATAAGATAAGAGCAGCAAAGTTCAATTTTTGTGATGTTTAAAACCAAAACTGTTAACCAACGCATCATTCTCTAACATATGTCCTCCAGGCTTTTCACTATAACTGGAAGTGATTATCCCAGGATTTCCAGTTCTAAGTGGGGAAACCAGTATCCCCAAATGGAAAAAAAACAATGGACCTCTCTCAAGAGGTTCTCTTAACGGATATGTCTGAACAAGCCTCTTTTTTGTGCAAGGGAGACTTGTTTGCCCTGAGAAACATTTCTCTGTACCACTGATGAGCTCCAATGAAGAATTTTTTACAAGACAGATCTTCTCCTTTAATGTATGCGCCTTTGCTACATATTTAAAACTTACTGATTGGCTGACCAGTAGTCAGCTGGTTAGAGAAGATGAAACACAGTCAGTTTACCTAAGAGGTTACTTCTGTGAAGCAGATTTCTACTACAAACAACACTTTGGCTAACTACAGGCCTGAAAGCTTGCTTAACACATAAATTAATACCGCATTACTTAGATCTGGGAGAAGAAAAACCTCTGAAAATACAGAGGCATAATCTCCAGAATAAAAGGAAAAAAAAAACTACGCGTTTGGTGTTGTTTGCTTTCTATACTCGGTAGCAAAGTTTGTACAAGAATCTAAATTTTATACCAATACTCTAAAAAAACCCACACCTCATCCTCTGGAAGCTTTTGTGCTTCACTTTGATTACCTGTTCCTTTTAAAGTCAGCATTGGAAAGGCTGTCCCACCTAGAAATTTTAAGACTACACACTTAAATAAATACACTATCACATAAATAAGATCACATCAAAATTATGTGGACCAGTAGACTGGCTTCAGACCTTAGTTTTGCAGAGAACTGCAACGGAAAGGGGAAGGTGTAGAAAATGGACAATTCTCTAACCCCAAGTCTTGACATGTAAATAAAGACATCTGAGGAGCACACAGGTTGGAAGCTGCTGTAACATTCTATCTTGATTAGAAACATTTCAAGAGCCCTGTAATTTCCAATCAAAATTACAGTAATTTCTGATATACAAGCCATGATTCATGACAGAATTTTTACATTCCATGGGAGATTATAGTGGCCTGATGTATGACACACTGAGTACAGCACTAACATAAACAATTCAGTTTAATGTTTAAACAGCACTTGGTGTTTAGAATCCCACAATAAAAGAAACATATTATTGTAGAAATTATCACTTTGACAGTGATTGAAGGGTAGGCAGGCATGTGGCCTATAAAGCTGTAATTTTTACAGTCCACAGCTTGAGTTTAATCATTTTGATATAACATTTCCAAAATATCCCTTTAAATGCTCCTTACAGCATATAACTTAAGAGACAACATCCTTCCTGTACAATGAAATGGAGTAAACTCCAAAACATGAACAACGCAGAAGTCAAAAGTTAAAGACTGTTAAAAAGAAAACCAGCACTGAAATGCTGACAGGCCAAGAAACATTGGTCTAACTGATCATTATCAGCTTTCCCTGGAAGATGCTGTATTTTTCTATGAAGCAATTTTAGAAAAATACAGGAATAGTGACTAAGTGGACTTAACATTTAATCTAACGTGAAAATTCAACATCGCAAGCATTTTTTTTACCATTTCTTTCAAGCATTAGTATAACTGCAGTTCTAGTCTTTCCCATTTTTCTACATGTTTTTCCTTTACTTGCTTCTTGAGTACATTCTCACTTAAATCAATGCTTTTGCATACTCCGGTGATCTTTCTCAGAAGACATGTCACTTATGATAATCACACCCAACAAGTGCTTGCTGATTTCCCTCTCTTGCCACTAAACTTGACAGAAATTCTTCAGTTGAAGGAAACAGAATAGGGAACCACACAACAAAGGCTTAGAACTGAATATGCAATATATATGTATGCACACACGCAGGTAACCAAGCAGCCATCATACGCCACAAAGATCATACCTGTTTTCTCAGATGTAACTTGTATAACTGTAATTTGCTGGGGTTTTTTTTTCAGTTTTTGACGTGGACAGTGCTACCCCACCTTCCGCACACAGCCTCACCAGCAGGTCCTGCTGCACCCAGGCCCGATTCTGATTACATATTTTCACAAAAAAAAAACCCCAACCCCAGCTCTCCTCGTTACGGCGCGTGTGATTGCAAACCACCAAAGCCTCCAGATGAATTTGGCAGCAACATATACAGCTTGCACACAGCTTTTGCCACGTCCACGCCAGCTAGGAACTGACGAACCTGATGCTTTCAGAGCCATGCAAGACCCAGGGGCACGCAGCGAAGGCATCTCGTTGGTGGGGAAGAGGGAGGGATGCGTCTCGGGAAGACACTTCTCATTCCTGCCCAGTCAAGGGTAACCAGGGGTTACCCTCTGGACTCAGCAAGGAGTTCCAAGTTGCAGTACCGGGCTGGTGTGCTAAGACAGCTGCTCGTTGGAACGCACACAGAAACAGATCAAAATCAGAGGGGGCTAAAAATCCCGCAGGACAGGGAGGCTGTTGCGCCCCGGGAACTTTACCTGGCTTTTGGTTGCCGCAACCTTTGCAAACAGTGCTTGAGACACCTTAGCTCTCTTCATTTCCTGCTGAATCTCATCATAAATGGAAGCATTAATGTTCATGGAATTATTTTCTGTTTTTCCATTCCTCTCTGTAGCAATAGTAGCAGTTTTGACCTAGAAAATATATTTTATGAGACATTTTTCATTATGAAAAAGTTATTTTCCTCTTTTTCCCTCCCCAAGTAGTCCCCCTTTCCATTTTATTCCTTTTATTCAATCTCGCTCTGATATTCTTTCAGCTTTTCAAAGACTTAACATTATAAGTTGTCCATGGTTCAGGCAACTGGGAAACAAGAAAATTCAGCATATTTTAACAGGTGAGTGCATCTGAAATATGAGTTATCGTTAACTGACCACTGTGAATTTCAATGTCATAAAACAAATTAGGTGGAAAACGGTCAAACATTCTTGTAGAAACTTGTGAATCCTTACATGATTTTTTTGCCCTATGCAAATTAATCAAAATTGTAACTGTGTCATAAAAGAATCTCTAATGAAATAAAAACCTGACAGATATATCTTGATTCATACCTTATGTCCAGTACACTCAAAAGCCTGATAATGTGAAAAAGTGATAGCTTTAGACTTAACTTTCTAAAATATTATCTGTTTAATTCTTAAGCTGTTTTTAAGAAAGCAATAATTTAGAATAATGCATATTTTAACCACTCACTCATGAAATCAAGATAAGGGTTTCTTAAAACTATTAATTCCAGTTGTATTTCACTTACATATAAAAAATATTTATTCTTCTTGCAGTCCAGGTAAAAAAAAAAAACCACATGAAAACAAGGCAGAATGATTATACTACCACCTCTATGCTGTATCTGCAGCATTAAGGAAAACAACAAAAAATACGTCAGTTGTGACACGACGTGCAGAAGACTATCCTTTCCTTCATCCTCTGGAAATGATGGAAGTGATGTTTCAACACCAAGAATCATACCACCAAGGTTACAAAGCAGTTTCTGCAATATCAGTTGAGAGGTACAAAAAATCAACAGGTACGCAGCTTATCCTACAATACTCTCCATAGTTAAGGATAAGGTCTTTTTTTAGCATTACTCTTCCAGTGTGTGCTGAAGATTAGTGAACCTAATGGACCCCTAATCCTAAAATGGACCAGAGGAAAGGAAAGACTGGATTTCTGCCAAGAACCCACAAGGTGAAGAGGCAAAATCAAACCTTTAGACTTCGATTCAAACCTACTGGTTCATACGGAAGTTGTTGAGAGCTGAATTAATTTAGCCATTCAGTAGTTACACGTCTAGTCTAAGTTAGTCATTCTGGCTACCACTATATCTAATGGACAGAGCTTGGCACTTCCAGAGGGTGATTCAGACTACTCTTAAGTATGTGCCTAAAACCACACTTTCACTATCAGTTTAATCTAGTGCAAGTCAGCATCTTCCTGCGCTCTAAAGTCCCTTGAGGTTCAAAGGGAAATCATGACAACACGGTAATTCGTCTTCTAATCTCACTCTCTATGAGCTTTCATATCACAGGTCTCACGATATGAGAGTGAAAGGGTTTGGGTGAGAGATGTACTTAGGCAAATCATCAGTCCATTTTTTCCTAGAAATGTCACGCTCAATTTGTGTTAACTATCCTCCATAGTGCTTTTAAGATAAAATAATCTAGCCCAGGAACTGGGACTGCATGCCACTTTTGCTGAGCCTGATTTGTCTATCTGGCTTTTTCAGGAGCTGTGCTAACACATGCCCATTAGCTGCAGGGGGGAAAAAACCCCGCAAGAACAAGGTGTCCACGCACACTTCCACTCGCCTCCTTCTAGCAGGCATTAGCACTTTCTGGTGTCTGAACACAGGAGTCCTAAATGAGAAGGGAAATGGAGAAAAATCCCAGAACGTGGCACACAGTTTATCACGCAACTTGCTTTCACCTGAAAACAACTGGTACTGTGCAGCCGTGACCTGGAGAGTGAGGCGTTTCCTATTCTGCAGTGGGATGTTTTACAGCCAACACCGCAGCAGAGGATGGCCAAGCCTGGGCTGATGGCTGCTTAGAAACATTTGAGGCACCTGGCAGTGGGCAGCGCGAGGAGCAGCACCACGAACCTCCCCTTCTTTCCGCCACAGAGCGGGAAAATGCATGCCTCAAGCTCGGCAAAGCATCATGGGGCTGCAAAAGCACGTGGATCTCCTAAACACCATACAGTGAAATCATTTGAAAATTAAAAAATCAGTGGCAATTTTATAACCTTTAAATGAAAAGGATTCACTAAAAGGTAACAATGGGGATGTTAAATATACAACTGGAGACGGGCCTCTCTGCTTGCATGGAAAAATCAGATTAAGCTAAATTAGAAAATGAGAAAGTGATGGCTTTGTCAACACACCTTCTTGGACTTGGGTTCAAATTTTGGCAAAGTTATTTCAGTCCTTCTCAAAGAAATATTTCTGACCTGTAACTAATCTTTGAAGGTCCTGAGGGGAGAACAAGAAGATGAAGGTATTCAGCTAGGATACACAAGTCCACGGTATCTTTTGGGAAGGAAACACTTTGCTCTTGTGATCCTGACTGAAATGCCTCTTTTCTGTAAGCACGCTGCCTTTTTGATTGCTACACAGCTTCAAAAGACAGCTTCATGTTGTAGCAGCACTTCACAGACTACTTAACTGAGCTGCGAACATCCAGATCATCAAAAACCAAGACTCACACACCACGTTGGAGACATAATTTAAATTGTACATCTTGGTCCACACTTTTCAATGCCCAATTTAATACGGATATGAACTTAACCCAGGTGAATTACTGAAAATCCTCATTCTGGTTGGCAAATCACTTCTATCTTTACACAGGTACAACAAACTCAACAGCATGTAATATGTCACTTAAGTTAAAAAAAAAAAAAAAAAGACAACTCCTATTGCCTTCTGTTAATATTGAATTAAGAAGTAAACAACAGAAAACACTAATATCTGCATCAAAATGCCATATTAGCCCAAAGAGCTTCAGGAGAATGAAAGTCTTAAAAGGATGGGTTTAGGGATCACCAAGCAATATTGTTCACAGCCATGTCCTCTCCCTCTCCAATTTACACCATTGGCCAAGTATAAAAATTCTTCCTCCACCTCTTAACAATTTCTCTTCAAAGATCAGGTATAGACTGTGGCTGGACTAGATGGACCATTGGTTTGCTCTGGTCTGATGAGTTCCATGCAATAATGCTAATTAACCTCTTGGAGAATATCCATACATAAAACTGTTTCATAATTTATACATAGCAAGCATCTAGGCTGTTGTGTTGAATTTAGAATTGAGTTCAAGACAGAGGCTGTTTGAAGCTGGGTTGAAAAAACACCCTCCTCCTCAAGAAAACCCAACAGAAAACAAAAAAGCCCCCAACAATGCAACTTCAGGACTTGGGAGAGGAGGTGGAAAAAGTATTCATTTGGGAGAGAAAAACAAAACAAAACATAATCTCTCATCTCATCCACACTTAAGCACAACCTCTCACCCCACCCACGCTTACAGCCACATTTTCTGTTTAGGAAAGAAACCACAGATCAGCTAAATTTTTTTTTTTTTTCAAAGTAACCAAATTTTGCAAACAATAACTGAACAGGGGAGCATTATTTTACAAACATAACACACCAAGAATCAGAACCTCGTTTGGCCATCTTCCTATAAACAATCAATTTAGTCATTTAGAAAGACTTGGGAAAAAAAATAGATAACACATCCATGCCCTCCTGGCCTGCCCAGATATATATCTTCTCATCAAATAAGACTGATTACAGCAGCACCAAGTTCTGGATTAATTCAATTTTCCTAAACAAAGGACAGGTTGTTATAGAAGGAATAACCAATCTGAAGAGGTTTTCACAAACATGGAAGCTCCTTTCTTTCCCATCGAAACCGAAACAAAAAAATCTTTCATAACACATTCTCATAAGTACCGTTTTAGCTTGGGAACAAAAATCTTCTTTAATCCTGGTTTAGCTTTTAATATTACATTGTACATTAAAATTCATAAAGTAGTTCATTCCAGGCAAAACAAACTACTTTTCAGTTCTGCTCTGCAAATAGCACAGGAGGTACAATAAATGCTGTTGCTTTCAGAACAGCTTTTATCAGGACAAGGTTTACTACTCCATTATTACAGTGGCGCCTGGAAGTGCAGTTATAGTTAAGTGTCAGGGTTTCCATTAACTCTCCTCCATGGTGGTTTTCGTGGGGGGGTGAGAGGGTTGCATTTATTATTTTGTTCATTTTTACTTTCATTAAAATGCAACTTGGCACAAAGACTATCAACTTAAATCTCAAATTTTGCAGACTTAAAAATAAAAATTTTGCTGGTGGTGACGAATGGTGTGTGCGTGCATTGGAACTCCAGGGCTCCACCGTCAAATTTCATGGGAGCTGGTGTTATCCAGAGTTCCTTCCAATGGAGGTTCACTGGTCCTCAAACACCAGCAAAGCAGTGTTCTCCTCAAGACCAGTCTTTCAAGAGTGACATCCTATCTCTGGGACCCACGCTGAAGTTGCTTTAGCATGAAGGAACTGTAATTTATCTGTAGTCAGTGGGAGGCCAGGATTATATTTTATGAAAATGAAGGTTTTTGTCAGTTGAGTACCCAGAACCATGACTCATGCACGATTTGTGGATACTTCCTAAAACGTTGCCTTGTTAAAATTATATTCTGCTCTTGACGTTATGTGTACTGTTTTTAAGCAGGATGATGACTGGCCCCAAGAGTTAGGACAAATCTTTGGGGAATATGAGTGGCGAGGATTTCTTCCTCAGCTCTGCTGAAACTCAAATTACTTGTCCTGAGAAGGAAGCGTTCCTAACCGCAGAATGGCTAACAAGCTTTAACCAGAATATTTTGGCAAAGAACACCTGTGACTTGGTCACCTGTCTCCATCCTCCCCCCAAGCTGTACTAAGGAGGAGGGAGTACTCTTCCCTCCAGCACCCCAAAATGCCCTGGTGAGATGGAGAAGCCATCCCTCGCACCTCCCTGAGGAACCCCATCCATCCTGAACATAGCTCCACACTCAGCAACCTCTGAAGCATCCCCACAACGTGCAACAAATTCATCCTCTGAGCTTGACTGAGGAATACCCAGAAAGGACCTCTGTGGGGTGATCCACAAGATGAAGGTGTTGAAGTGGGGGAAAAAAAAATTAATAAAAGAAATAGAAAAAGAAAGGACCTTTTTTTCTTCCTTCTAGGCTGGAGAGGTTAAACTATATCTCCACACAATACCTACCTGATGGAGATGCTAGTATTTATAAACTCCAGCGCCTCAGGAAAGAGCCTGACAAGACAGGCTTCTGCCCCAGGAGGTGGCAAGACAAACAACGTCCAAGGGAAAAATTCTTGTGTACGCCATCTCCTTGCACTCAGTCCACCAGTGTGGAAGGCAGTAGCAGACTTTTACAACTTGACCGGCTTAGAGGGCTTAGATACGTATCCCAAAAGCTCATGCATTAGAGGCTAATGATTTCAATTAAAAAAAAAAAAAGTAAGATTTTGCTTTTTTGTTTAAGTCAGAGAGAAAGGGAGAAGTAGGGGGGACAAAGAGCTTCTTAAAGGATTTCAAAAAAGAATTGGAAACAATCCAGATACATTAGCTCAAGTAGCAACTAGTAAGAACGCTGTAAAAATGAGATAAATTCAACACAGTTCCTTCTAACTCAGGCACCAGGGTTTATGCTTGGTGAGTTCCTACTATCCTATCAGACCTCCAAGGTCACGCTTTCTGGTTTTGCATGCAACAGTATGCAAAATTCACACAGAACAAGGCTCAGCTGCTAAATGGTTAAATCTGCTCTACTGTCTGGCCACCAGTTGGCAACACAAAAATGCAAAATAGATCCTTTTCAGGATGTTTATTTTCACATCCTTCCGAAACTGATAACTTGCAATTGCAAAATAAACCTTCATGTGTGGCATATTAGCTCCCATTTTTCATGGTTTCATAGTTTAATTGTTTAAAATGTTACACTGGTCTAAAGATTTAATATTAAATATGTTGGCTCTTGTGTAAATTCTGTTGTCAGGATAAACGGTCTGTTTTGCCTTTCAATAGCTATCCAAGAAGCTCACAGCTAAGCTAGAAAAACATGCTGTATTCCTGTATAGTGAACTTTAAATAATTGCTTATAATAAATTTAGAAGTAAGGACACTAGTAGTTTTATTTCCTTAGTATCAAATACTCAATAAACTCTGGACATTTGGGGGGGGTATCAGAGTAGTAGTTTGCACTAGTAATTTTGCAGTATCCTGACTACAATTTATTTCTGCTACTGTCTGTAAAGTTATACTTGCCAGTGCAACAACTAGAATAATTTCATTATTATTTCTAGGATGAAGTATTGAACTTATGTTACCAACACTGATATTTCAGTTTTCAAATTTAGGGCTCACACTTAGTAGCAGGTGACAAGTGCTACACGTGTTTATTGGTGGGTAATTGGTAACATGTAAAAAGGTCGCCCAGAATCCCAACTCGGAGGTATCTACATCCTCGGTCCATCCATTAGGTAAAGTGTGTATGTTTTGCTGAATGACAGAGAACAATATAACAGGTAGAAAAATAACTGTTTTCTTCTGTAGACCTCACGTTTTAGTCTATAAGGCTTCCTTGTTATCCTGTTTTCCTTTTGAAAAGGATTAAAACAAAACTGTATGCTGTTTCCACTTTGAACTATCGTGATTACGTTAACTATACTCCTGACTCCCACTAAAAAAATGAAATGTAATTATGAACACAGTAGAGACACACGGATTCCCCTCTCTCCGACCCCTAAATTTGGACTTACAGTATGTTTTGTCAGTTAAGAAAACCCCTAAGTCTCGATTTCTTTCTGGCTGCAAGGGATTTATACAGTTTTGAAGTGTGAATTAAAACCAATACAAGGACTACCTCTGACTCGACATCCTTCTGGAAGGTCCTGTAATTAACTCTGTTCTTTAGCTGTGAAATTGCCCAAGACCACTTGAGACAGAGTGAGACATTACCTTGGCAGAAAGAGGTAAGTTAAGAAGGAGGGTTAGCCTTTGCTCTGAATTACCTGGGCTGTGGGAGCAGGTACAGATATTAAAACAAACTCAAATATTATTTTAAACACAGTTATCTATATTTAACTATTTCCCACTAAAGCATTACTATGTAAACAGATTTTCATCCTTTATCTTGAAGAGTATCTGTAGTGGACTTCACAGACTAAACTCAGTTAATGATAACAAAACTAGACCATTAGCACAGTCTGTTCTTTCTGCTAAAATTTTTTTCTCTTCTTGTGAAAAGTACTGCAGCAGGTCAAAGTGATCTTCTGTCCTCCCTTTTCCTGCAATTTTGTTATTCGTTACTTCAGTCTGGTCCTTAGCATCCATTAGCTGCAGGAAAATTAGAAAAATAACCTGGAGGAATTTACAGCATTCAGAACAGGTACGGAGCATAGTCATAGGCACATGCCTGACCTGGTCAGTAAAAAACTGTTCTGTGTTTATGTACTCAACCATCACAAAAGTCCCACAATCCCAAAGTCTTGCTTTGTATAGCAAATCTGAACTGCATATACTGCACAATTCCCCCATATCTGTAGATCAGTTTGTTTTGTCCTTGCATAGGTACAACACTGAGCCACAGCAATGCAGAGTATTTCAGAAAAGGTACACTATTTTTGGATTGTTTCATTCAGCCGCATTTTTCCTTTGTGGAAATCCTATGCGTTCCTATGGCTCACATCTGTATTTCTCAGGTATCCTAAAAGCAGCATCAGAGTTTCCCTGACAGACACAAGGACTCGACCATCGAACTTCTGGATCCCACTCTATCAAACTTCATAATTTGGGGAGAATTACACTAATAGTGCCACTAGGTTTTACAAAAATCAATAGGAGTTTCATTTGAACAAAGACTAAATGAATCTTTAACGAACATATCCCAATCTTTCAGAGCGATGGATATAGTAAGTCTGTTATGTTATCCAGTTCTCAATAGCCGGACCTGGCGAAAGTGCGCCCAGCATTTTGGGATGCAGTCTTCTTTCCCCTATCCCTTTAGTTTTACCTGCTTGTTTTCTGGAAGATAATTTTTACGACGATACAATGTACTCATACTTCTGCTTTCATTACGAGAATTACAGGAAAAACAGACAGCTGAAAGCCAGCATGGTCCAGGCCCAGTAAAGCTCATACCTCAATAAAATGAGCAAAAACTCTGTAGGGGCCATAATGGATAGAATTTATCTTAAAACTAGAAAATAGGCAGTAATAAAGTGCTACTATTACCCATTATATTTCTTAAATCTAATTTGTGACATGCGCTGCAAATAATGATTCTATGAGCGTTTAAAAAACTCAACAGTAAAAGCCTTCGTCTTTTCAAGACAGGTTATCACCCAGCAGGACAGTGAGAAAACACACCGAGCAAATCTCAAAGACAGAGAGAGTGGTTTACTTGTGGAGGCCGGCTAGGCGGTGTGCTTATGAGAGGTGCGGGGCCCATGGCAGAGGCTGCGTTCAAGCTCCTTTCCCTTTCGTCCTGGTAAATTCGATCTCGTTCGGCTTCTGGCAGCTGCAAGAAGTTCTGCATAGCCCGAAGGTTTACCAGTAAGGACTGCGAGGCAGTCTTGGGATCCTCTTCCTTTCGGAGGATTTCTGAGAGCAAGCCCTGTAGGGAGGGAAGAAAAAAAAAAAACAAAACCACACTGGAGAGTTAGTCTAGGTGAGCGCCTGCAAAACCATGCTCTGCAAACCCACTCCTTATCAGTCCTCTTCTTTCCACTGGGCTGAGAACGAGAGCAGCAAATGCACTATTCACTCCACATAGGAATATGTTAACGGCATTTTAGGTAGGAGAAATGAGCCTTGATTGTACCCTTAATTCTATTAAGGATCTGCATCTGCCTAATAGGTCTCCTTCCTTTTACTGACTTAACTTGCCATGAAATCTTTCACAGTCGACAGACAATCACAATACGTTAAGAATAACTGAAATACAGATAGTCCAGAGGCATGACACCGGGGTGTTCTCAGGCTTCCCAGACAAAATGCAGAGAGCAATGTGAAAAAATTGCTTTCCACATTTCCAGCAACTTTAACAGCTCTCTGAAAGGAAGTGATAGTTCACAACTCATCTGAGACAATAAACTCACAGCGTTCCTGAAGTACTGCTTAACTGACTCAGCTTCGCATTTTCTATGTCAATATCTTGTTTTGAGAGTTGTATATTGGAGCTTAACAACAAGTGAGGAAACTCACAGTTGGATACTCTCCCTGCTTCGCCCTCCTCCTCCCACTGTGTCCCTCTCCTCACCAGGACAACCCTAATCTTCACCCAGTCCATCGCCTGGGCTATTTATTTGAACACCTGCTGCGCAGGTGCCATTTCCTAAGTCCATTTACCATTGCTGTCCTTTGACGACTTTCAGAGTGGTCAACAATAAAGGCGAGCACTGGGGAATGAGAGGAAAACAGCATATAGGGCATCCGTAGGAGCGAGCCAGCGACGGGCAGGCTGCAGACAACTGCCTGTTGCCAGTGGCTTGTGCTTGTACCGACCACACCAGGTTTCCTACATAATCATTTCATCTCGGTTCTCAGCAATGGAGCAGGCCTGGCGGTCTGGGACACCTAATTACTCCAAAAGATGAAATATTTATGAACCTGTAAGTGCAACTAGAACTTTAATGTCAACAGGTTCTTGAAATATCCCCCTGCCAAATCCTCCTTTCACATACATCAGGCATACAAAATGCTCTACTGTCTTGAAGTAACAAGGTGGTGGTAAGAAAACTAACTTTTGCAAAAGCAAATATGAACTTCTTTTTAGAATAAACGCTGTTGCCATGTTGGGAGAAGGAGAGGGCTGGTATGAGAGGCTTTTATTGCTAACGTAACAAGGGAACACGGCTATGATTTTAAAGAAATAACACAACCTGATGTTTCTTTTCCTAAAGAACTGTTGTGAGTTATTTGGGATAATGGAGGGGTGAATGAAGGGAGGGAGGCAGGCAATAAAAAAGCTAAAGAGAGGACATCCTGACTGAAGGTATCCATTCCTAAGGGACTGCAACAGAAAGCCACGGCCCAAGCATCGGCCTCCTCTGTAGGGAAGTCTGATGCTCACAATACCTACAGAAGTTGTCACCTCTCTCAAAGGTCCTATCCCATCGGGCAAAGGCCCCTTACAAAGGTGCTGCTGCAAAGCCAGTGCTCTCAGGCAGATATGCTTAGGCATGATCAGAGCCCACCGGTGCAGCTCTGAGCTCTGCATTTGCCCCGTTGCCCCTCCACCTCCCGGGGCGAGAAGGATGGAGGTGCTAACCACTACACTGGGGCCAGCGTGGTCCTCACGGCCCACGCCTGGTCTGTGCCTGCACACATAAGAGGGAAATGGGATGGAAAGCACTAACAGCCTTTCCAGCACTAAGCATGAAAAATAATTTGGAAGAGGATTAAAAAAAAATCGCCATCCTGGAGGATACTTTCTTATCACTATTCTTCATCCCTCTTCTTTTTTTTGGTATCCAGGCAGAAACTACTCAGAAGGTAAATAAAAGAGTTACACACAAAAGTGGCATTTGGGTGGAGTATAAGTTTCAAAATTTTTCTTAATGATTAGTCTAATAATAAATTTACTTATTAGCAAATATGGAAATTAAATTCTTGTCTAGAGTTTTTTTCTACTTCTAAGTGCTCAAACCCACAGTTACCATTGTTTCTCAGTGGTAGGGTTATATGACCCATCCTCCAAGGGAGGCAAAAAATGATTTCGTACCACTGGAGACACGGCAAAGCTGTCTGCAGAGCACAGCATGTATGATGGAGGTGGAAACACGTGTGATTTCTGACTGCTACTGTGCTGAAAATACCGCACCAGGATTAAAAAGAAGAAAGAAAAACTAAACTGAAGTGGACTGATCATTGGCAGGAAAGGAGACTCCTTACTAACAGCCAGCCCACTGTCAGCCACAGGAAATGTCCTTGAAAAATACTTTAGACCATAATAGAAAATATTTGCTCATATAAGCCTTTGCCACACAGTGGGCAGCTAAAAAAAGGCAGAAAAGGCTGGTTTTCTTGTATAACTTTCCCCCCCTCGGTGAAATAAGTAAACAAAGAAAATTGCTTTTTGTATTTTTCCTGCGTTTCTCAGTATAACCATTGCTGCAGGACACCTCTTGGTGATTAGAAATGCCATTAAGTAGTCATTCCCCTCCTCTTCCCCTATCAGTGCCACAGCTCTTTGCACAAGCTAGGAGCAGAGCAGAGGATGGGAGATGAGAGAGCGGGAAGGTGGCAAGGAGGCGGGAGGTGTTTGCTTCTAGGAGCTTTGAACCTAAAGGTCAGAATATGTGAGGAAATAACATGAAAAATAAGCTGTAGTACTGGGTGCAGGAAAAGTATTACAATACAGCTTGCCTGCTTCACTTATTACTTCATTGCTACTGCTTCAATTTTCTGAGCACAGAACTTCAGCTAAAGCTTGTTAGACAAGACGGGAAAATCCTAGAAAGAGAACACCAGCTCTCACATCCTGCCCCATGCTGACGTGCAGAGATTTACTGTTCCTTTTCCCAGGCTTGAACCGGTGTGCCAAGATACAAGTCTTGGTGTGATCTGATATTGTACTGTAGGTTGCATAAAGGCTAAATGCTGGTTTGTATGGAGATTATAAACACCGTCAGGCTCAGTACCCTCCTCATTCTTCCTCCCTTGTATTCTTTTTGCACTGGAAATGTATTTTCTTAAAATGTTACCGGGTCCCATTGAAAAAAAAGAAAGTTTACATGTCATCACAAGTATAATACATTACTAATTGCACAAAAATGTTCAATAAATATTATCAGGGCTTTCAAAAGCTAATTATGAATTCTTTAAAAATGGAGATAAACGAAAGTGTCTGCCAATATGAACAAAAACAGTGCTTGTCTGGCCCCCAGTTTGTCTCCTCTTTGAACATAATCACTGATTCAAATAGATTTTATCAGCTTGATAGAACTTCAAAGCTCCCAGAAGAAAAATGCAATTTGCCCAAACCCCCCAAAAACAGGAGAACATCCCTGAATGCTCTCCCTCTCCGTTGCGGGGTGCTCCCATCCCATGTCCAGGTGGAAGATTATCCGCAAGCTCCACCCACAAGCCTGGATCCCTGCCAAGTAAGTTATAAGCAGACACATTTATCTATGTCGCTTAGTAGCAAGAGGAGAGCTGTCATGATAGTGTAATAGCACCTTTTTACCTTTTATTCAATAGTGATATGGATAGTGTGCTTTTTCTTAAATTACACTACGAAGAATTATATGAATACAGTGGCAATTTCTGTTATACTTAAGCAGGCAAATTTCTCTCTACCACATAATTTACAGAACTCAAATTCAATAAAACATTACATGATGGTCCATTACTGTTATCAATTTTGAATAATCCATCTTCATTTTTCATTTTACTGGAAAATAAAGTGTGCCAAAGACAAAGTGGAAGAAAAAAAGAAGTGCCTGAGAAGGTGGTTTGTGTAAACTTAGATTTTGTTTTAAAATTACACGGAGCCGTTTACTGCATCCAAGTGTTCTCCTTCGAAACAGCAATTGCCCAGAATTAGCATGAGCACAGTCCTAAATACACAGAAGTTTTCTCCAGTAAGAAAAGGCATTATACATGAACGAAAGGCAACGTATCCCGACAGCTAATATTTTAAACAAGCATGGGGGTGAAGTAGAAAGGATGGGGAGCAAAAAGGTGTTTGGCAGAAACACTAAGTAGTACTCTAAACCCTTGAGATGAAAAACCATCACGGGTGGGAAGAAGAAAAATTACAATAGTCAGACACAGCAAAAGCAGCAAAAAAAGCACTCCCCCTCCTTCTGCAAGGATGGAGCCGAGAGGTCACCTCCGTACAGCAGCACCCGAGTTCATGCAGCAAATGTTCTGGTTGAAAGTGCACACAGAGAGAGACGGGCAGCCCCCAGTTACAGTTCCAACCACAACCATGACTAACACAATTCCTTGCTCGCGCAGTTACGTACATGTCACCCTGCCATGCACCAGGTTAAGCTACGCCTTCAAGTCAGACTTGACATTCTTGGGTTGCGGGAACCCAAGCTTTCCGTTTCCTGACCCGTGTTTACATTTACAAACAGGACAGAAATGGCAGAGGAGTTTATTTGTTTTGGGCTCCGAAGGCAGCTGATGCTCTGCTCCAGCTCTCTCAAGAAGAACAAGACAGAGTAGAGAGCCTCCCAGTTTAACTGCAAATGTGCAGGGGTGGGCTGAGCCTCCCTGCTGACGGGGATGCTGCGGCAGAGGCTGGCGCAGGGCACCGCGCCGTGGGGGGCTGCCCCGATGCATCGGCACCGTCACCGCCCCCCACCTCCGGCTGCTCGGTGCCACCCGGGCCAGCGAGCCCTTTTCTGGCCAGCAAAGTGCAGGAAAATACCGAACTCGCTCTTCCAAGAGAGCGGAGGTGTCTGCACAGTGCACTGACATCAGCTGGAAAAAATACTACGCTCATTAACTCGGCTGAACGGCAACCAAAACATAACCAGCTCAATTTACTGAAACTACTCTAGCAAACAGAGAGTGGTACGCACATTTTGTAGCCATGCTTGAGGTGAAGCTCCGGTCTGCTAGCACAAATCCTGACTCAACAAACTTTTCCATGGTGCACTACAAAGAGGTGCTAACAGGATTCAATCTGTTTCTTTGCAGCCAGTGAGTTGGAATCGCAACTGCTGAAGGACAAATAACACTTCAGACCCCCTGAAACCTTCCTAGAAGGGCCACTGGGAAATTTCTCTTGGGGAGAGGTGCTCCATCCTCCGAAACTGCTTCTGCTCTCTACAACAATTGTTCTATTGTGCCTGTATAGATGCTAATTTTCATTCAAGTTACAGCCTCCTGGACTCCTCTTTGGTTAAACTTCCCAAGGCACATTCCTGAGAACTCCACATTTTTGAAACTACCATTTTGAAGTCAAGGGTAGGGGGGAAGTGATCCAAGAAGATATTAAGGACACCCTTTAAATTTTCTGAGGTGTGGCTGAGGGTTTTTTCCTGCCTTATAAATAGATAATTAAAAAAAAAAAAAAAGACACCCTAGTTGTCAGAAGTAATTTTACCAAATTCTTTCCTTTGGGCTGGAAGGAAGCAGAAATATTTCTAGTCAACATTTTTCCTCCAAATCAAAAATTCTTGGAAAAGTGTTGAATTACCCTACTAAGCTGGTAGAAACCCCTTTTCCCCACCCCCTCTCCCCAAATTCTGTATTCATGTTGCAGAGCACGAGTCTGTAAAAAAAGAGGTGCCAACATCTTCAGCCAATTCAACCAAAGTCCATTTTTACTGCCAAAACATTAAGCTAAATTACTCTTAGTTTATAGTTCACTTCCTTCCTTAACTTTTACACTGAAAGCAAATCTCTCCCCTCATCTGAGACCGTATCTCGACATCAGTTTTTTTTTGTGCAGAACTCCTAACCGATTTCAGTGAGATCTTCTGCCTTCAGAAACTGATGGCATGATATGGTCCCTGGACACGGCTCAAATATGCTTATGACAGTTTCAAAAATGTCAGTGGTAAGCCCGAGTTAGCTTTTTATCTCAGAAAACAGTAGATAAATTTAAACAAGCATTTTCACTTGCTCTAGCCAAAAAAAAAAGACAAAAGATATTACATCAATATCAGAAAATAACATTTAAATATCATCAGTTATTGAAGTGCTGCCCTAATTTTAGTTAAATGTGATGTATCCTTGAGTAACCTGAGATAAATTCTGAAGTACAGCAAGCAAACCAAATTTAAATGCTTTCTTATAACAATGACAGGTATCTGTACTTGTATTTATACTTGGACATAGCTGTTACTGCGGGTACAATTAACGGTTTTCAGTTTTGCAAAGGTGAACAACAAGGCCTACAGCAAACTCCTCTGGATATCAGTGGGGCTTCATTTCATATTAAAAGTATGCCAAGATATTTCTTGGCAACACTGAGGCTAATATTGCCTAGGCTTCTAGCATTTTTCCTTTCTGTTCCCTACGTTTGCCACAATACATAACAAATACTGCAAAATCTTATATAGCCAACTGCAAATACTAATTTGACTAGCTAACACAATTTGTAGCATATAGGGATACTACTCTGTGTTCTTTCAAGTAGGTTTGGCTGATAATTGCCAAAACATATTATATATATATTTCATATCTCTTCACTGGATTTGTTTCCAACGTTCATTTTGGGGTTTCCTCCCAGTTTTGGGTCACTTAGAGTAAATCTTACCAAGCTGGTTAACCACAATGCCTGTGAAAGAACTGAACTTTCAACAAATATTTAATAACAATTTTAGTAAGAAAAATATATAGTAAAAAGGAATCAGTATTTGCCCTAAAAGTCTGTTTCTACAGTTACATTCATCACATCTCAAGAGCATCTTCTTACACCGTGTCATATACATTCCCTGTCCAGTCAGAACCAATTGTCCTCATATTTCAAGGTAACAAATACTGCTCATGCACAAATGATAAAGACCAAAAGCTGTATGCAAACCTAGCTGACAAAAAATGAACAAATGACTTTGGAGGGGGGAGGAAGCTGAGAGAAAACAAGCTGCTTTTAGGCAAGTCTGAGAAAGAAGTGCATATCTAATAAACTAGTTATTTTCTGAATCATTTGCTTGGCTTTTTGCCCAGGTAAGATGGCAGCTGCGAACCACAGTAACTTGAAGCTACTATTATTATTTCAACACTTCATAGTATCAATAGTTAAAATATTAAACTTTGTATTAAACAAACCTCTATGTCACCTATTTGTAAACATAACAACTGACACTGCCTCAACCTAACTTACGTGGGTAATCCTTGCATGAGTTCATGTATCCCATGAAATTTGGTACGAAAGACCCAGATATTGAAAACCTCCTCTGCTGTTAAGAGGAAAGACACATACACACACAGAGCTCTACAGAGAATTCACACCATGACTCTTCTTTCTTTTAGCTAAAGGAGGATGTAAAATTTTTTAAGGCAATAATAATTCATAACAATTACAAATGACATGCTGATTTAAACCTGGTACCAGTGTTTTTAAAACAGAATGTTTATTCTCTAAGCTATGCAGGGAGAAACATCAACATTTCAAGAGAAGCCCAAATTATGATTTATTTACTATAATCTACAATGGACAAACACTTGTTCCTTAAGTTTAAAAATGTGGCAACGAAGCAAGTTTACCTATGTCTTTTTTTAAACATTTCCTTTTAAAAAATCCTATTGTATTTTCTGTTAAAACAGACTTCTAAAATTTTGAGATCTTATTATTTGAATTGGACATACTGACATTTCTTCCATAATTTCTGCTTGATTAAATTCCATGCAACATGGCATTAAGTTAAATTCATAGAGCAGAATAAATTATAACAGGGTTAGCTTCTAAAACAGGTGTAAAAAATAACACATTTTAGTGTTACTTATCAGCTTCGCTAGGGCTAGTTTTTTCTGCATTGAAGAGCTGAAGTATATGTTCTGACGCGGACATTGGCAATCTCAGCAACTACTGTTTTTGCAACAAACTACAAAAATAAATGAAAAAAGTAGATGATCTAAAAATAAAGCTTTTATTTTTTAATCTTCTCAGAAGCCAGAAAAGATGTTATTAAGACTTTCACTAGAAAATAATAAAAATAAATGCAAACAAGAATAAAAGACCATCTCAGGTACACCTGTGAAAGAAGACAGGTTGTTCAGTGCATGCACATGGTCAGTACGGGTATACCTTTGCAACCCAAAAGGCAATCTGTTGGGCAACTTTGTGAATGGTTCTGCATAAAGCTGTTTACGTCCTGTCCAGGGAAGATTAAGTTTAAGATAGTCATGAACCATCACAGCCGGAGAGGAACCATGGTGTCTGTAAGAACAGCAGCTATTGCCACAAACCAGTCATGGAAGATTTCTGTACCGTATCAACACGGACACTGGTCCTGCGAGGAAGCATGGTTCCTTCACAGAAGCTAAGTGACAAGGCAGAAACAAGGAGAGAGACTTAAAAGGTGGTAATTACACTAAACAGAGAGAGAAAGAAGGGACTTTTTAAATTTTAAAAAATTAAAAAAAAAAGATTAAAAAAAAATAGGAAGAAAGATAACTGACCTGAGTTCGGTTAAAAGCCACGCGTGCAAATACTGCCTGTGAGATTCCTGCTCGTTTCAGTTCGTCACGGACCCATTGGTAGATTTCGGAAGACACCTCTGTGTTTGTTGAGACCTGCTGCTCCAACGGCTTGTTCATGGATCTACTGACAGGAGGAGGGTGGTTCAAGTACTGTTGGTTTAAGGACTGCTGGGCTAGAAGTCTGTTCACTGCATACTGCTGGTTCAGCAACTGGGCCATTACCAGCTGCTGATTTACCAGCTGAGGGCTAATGGGAGTAGATACAAGTCCAGGGTGCAGGTTTGGAAGCGGGGTCCGAACTGATGGTTGACTACCATGAGAAAGCTGAACAGGGGATGGAGGCTGTTCGGCTGTGTTCCCTGGGACCGGCTGCTGACCGAAGTTGACATGGTTGGCACCTTGCTGGGATAGTTCAGAAAGGCTATCCATCTCAACTACGGTGGAAAAGAAACATTGAAAAAGCCAACATAAGACTGAAAATCACAAACTTCACGGTCCTCGCAAGACGTGCGAATAAAAAGAAATAAATATAAAATGGTGCATTCAGGTTCGAGCTTACTGTACCCTCCAGCCTAGAGCAGAAGGCCCATAACTCCACTGCTGCGGCTATCTGCCCTCCAAATTTACCTACAAATAATGACGTACTGAATTTTATTTTTTTTAAAACATCCAACAAAGTGCCCATCATTGTCACCGGGCCCTTGGAGGAACCATCAAGAGGCAAAACCACGTGCTGGAAACCACGTCTGGTGAAGGAGTAACTTCCTGAGAGTTTTGCAAAGGCGCAACGCAGCCGAAGCGGGAGCATGAGGCTGCTGAGTGCGACCCTGCAGCGATGGACGCAGGGGACTTCAGCCAAGGCAGCAAGCCACCAGAGAGGGGGCAAAGATGAGTCACGGGAAACCACGCTGTGCACTGCAGAAGATGCAGGCGAAACAGTAAGCGCATCTGCACAAAGGATAAGGAGGGCTGGCACGGGAAAGCACACCCCGACTAGAGAGAGAAGCCCCCAGTGACCGGTTCTGTTCCTCCTGTGGCGTCCCCGCCATGACATCTGCAGTTCCCAGCCACTGGAAATCTGTAACAAGCAGGGTGGGGTGTGGACCTCCCCATGCTCTGCTAATTTCTAGATGCTGCATCAATTGTATGGGACTGCTAGGAACTAGTATAATTTATGTAAATTACACAGATGGGCTGCTTTATCTTGCAACCATGTATGCATGGTTTTTTTCAGTGACTTGCAACATGGTTGATTTTTTTTTCTTATATTAACTCATCTGCCTTGACACACCCTCCTTTTTAATTAACCACACAGTTTTTTTAAACTACAAGAGTTCTTCCAGCTCCCCTCTTGTGCATGATAAGACAATATAAAATAACTCTAGGCTGATGTAAAGGAGTCTCCTTTTTATCAATGTATTCACTTTTTTCATTTTAAACAATCTCAGTTCTAGAGCTTTAGCAATGCTAGTCTGGAAATAGCTTTAAGAAAATATGCTCTATTTAAAAACCAAAACTCCAGTATCTTCACAAAAGTGTTGTAGCATTTTTTTTCTTATACTAGTATAGCATATTTTTTTAAAAAAAGGCAATCTGAGCTTTTTGTAGTAATTATGGTCTCCACTAACTAACAGTCATTTGGTGCAAGACCACCCTTTCCTCCACAGGGATGAGAGCTGGAAGAAGAAACTGGCACCTGGATTCCCGCCCGCAGCCCTGCCTTTGCCCTCTGTCCTATCATGGGCAGAAATTTGAAAGAAAAAAAAGAAAGAGGTTCTTCTGCAGAGAGGTCTGGTGCCCATAGCCTGGATCAGTCCCTCAGCACACCACCCACTGCTCCTCATCTGTGCGGCTCTGGGGGCAGCACAGCCTCTCCTCGTCTTGGTAGGTCACCTAAGGCAAACTTTGCAGGGGTCGCCCGGTGCAGGCGAGCTGCAGCAATGGAGGTGGGAGAGGATGTTGGGGGGGGTCACCCCGCTCTGCTGCCTCACACACGGACCACCTGAAACCAAGTGAGTCTTACCACCCACTTTGGTGGTCTCAGAAGAAGGGTTCAGTGTTGCACAGAAGGTACAAAGTAGATAAAGGAAAGAAGCCGCCTTTTTTCACTAGCGGAAAGTAGAGATCAACCCAAGTGGGCCATTCACTTGGAATAGTAATTCAAGCAATTATCACAAAAGTGATGCATTGTCTTCATTACAGCCTTAAGCTATAAAAGGCAAGGAACCCGTTTTGGTAGATGAATGATTTTGCTTCAAGTACTGAAAGCTAAGTCAAGCTCAAAATTCAATTCAAATTGAGGTCCCATTTCTTCATCCTGTTGAAAACTATGTAGAAATTTTCTGACATAAAGTGTTCAAAATTACGTTAACAGGTTTAAGAAGTAGTTTTAAAAAGGGACAATACAAAAAGATAAAAGGTATTACAGAATTAATATGTCCCACTGATGGATTTTTTTTCTCTAGTAATTTACTTGTGCTTACTACAACAAGCAAACAATTGTCACGAAAACTATTTGTTACAATGAATCGAAATCAGGGTCCCAAAGTTAGAGAAAGATATGAATTCATGAAATTATAGCACTCTTGTTGGAAGGCAGTGATAGTTATAGAACCCTGTTTCTTTAAATATACATTAGCCAGAGCAAGAAAAAAATACCTACATTAAAAAAATCAGTCCATCACAGTTCCAGGAACAGGTTTTTTAAACAATTATTCTGGGTGGTAGAAGATCTCTAGATTTACAGAATGACAGCTTTACATCTCTGGCAACCCAAGACAGTTTGGCTGTTTCAATAGCAAATATTTATTTAAATGAATTCTTTCACTATATATGTACTTTCTACATCTACTCATCAAAAGCATCCTAAACTTATCATGAAGGGACCTGGCTTCTTATATGACTGTGACAGACCTCAATGTGACACATAATGGTATGTATCCACCATCACGGCAAATTTTTTTTTTTTGCTTACCCATCATATCTTTTGCCTTCTTGAAATGTTTATACCACCTTCCAAATTCCTGACATTTTGCTGCTGAGACATTTGCATAGTAAGTGCTGTTCACAATGGAAGAAATCATACTCTGTGTGAAAAGGGGAGAAGAAAAAAATAATCTGTAATACAGAGCAGTACAAGTCAAAGCACAAATTATTTCAACTGTTGAAACCACTATATTTTTAGAGTTTGAGAACCATATTGCATTTTTAATCCTACCATCCAAAGCCTTTTAAAAAACTCATTAATTGAGCATCAAACCAAACTAAGGTATATTATAAATGAGAGCGAAAAAAGCAGATGTACTAAGGGAAGAACAAAGTTATCGACCAAGAAACATCAGGCAATGGGATGGGCTCTGGATGGAAGATACTAATCTTGAAAGTGCATTTTGTTCATATTACTTCTGCTTCTAAATTTGATTGACCCTTCATGTACCCACACAAGTTTACAGTCATACAAATCCTACGCAGACTCCAGAAATGCAAGCAACGCCCCAAGTTATCCATGCCCATTCCCTTTGTGCCACTTATCACAGGGCAGGTCCCAGAAAATTATATGGTGAAAGTGTATCTGAATGCCCTATTAGTAGGATAAAATAAGGGGGTTTATAGTAGAATAAAATATGTATGTAACAACCAAAAAATGAACCCAGACTTGCTTTTCCTAAACAGGGTATTTTAAGTGACTCGCAGAAACAGCCTTATGAAAAGCTCTCATTGTCATGTCTAATTCTGTAACTGAATATTAGCTGTAAAATAGACTAAAGGATGATAGAGATGATTTTTTTCTCAAAGGTTCTCGAGATATCAGATAGCTACAGTGAGAAATTTACCTTCTGCTCAGTTTTGACCAATTTTAAAATAGTGGAATTTACAATGCATAAAACTTTCAGTTCCAGTACATTCTTTTACAAAATCAATCAAGACTAAGCCTTGCAAAATGAGATAATGCTCCAACTTGAAAATTATATTCAGTATATGATGTATGAACAACAAAATTAGCAAATGTAATTTCAGTAGTCTGAACTTTGCCACCCTTAAGATTTCTATGTGGAAAGTAGTTACTTTTAGCTGAACTACAGGAATTGTCCAGCATATTGAGAAAACAATGACAGTCAAGAAGACAAAGCCCTGATTATTATGTTCCTTCGCTATTCCACACGTAACATTTAGCTATATTTGTGCCATCATAAAATCAATGTACAGCATCAACCCTTTGTTACAGAAACTGCAATAACCACTGGAAGAAAGAATTTGGAGTGAAAATGCAGTAAATATTACTGTAAGTCTTCCTTTATAAGGCTAGTTCAGCTTCTGAGTAAAACCTTGATTATTGATCTTAGTGAAGTTTATTATAACCGTTTTCTAACTTATTACTCAGTAACACGCTATTTGTGGAGTCTCAGAACTGTTAGAGTGAGGCAGTATTATTTATGCCAAACGTGGATACCCTCTACTCACCAGGCAGCTATTTTAATGTTTCTCTGAATCACCAAAATTCTTACCATCCCTTGATATTAATCTGGCATTTCTGAAATTAGCTAGAAGCTTTTTGTCAGTGGTATAAAAGGAGAATGAAAACTTAATAGACTACTGCAACTCTAGCCTGAATGACGTGAACCAAGCTCAGCTGAACCCAATTTCAATTTCCAATATAATAGCAGTATCATTAATGTCTAATACTTACAAAATCATTGTTTAAGCTCCTTCACAGATTAAACCATTTCAAACATGGGCACGTGATACATAAGGCGTGATTTAAAAAGTCCTTTGGATCTGAACTAGTAAATTATATGAATGCACAGTCACTGCACATGCAAAACCTGCAGATCTGCACGTGCAAAACGTGCATTACTGCAAATGTAATGGGCCACCATCCTGTATCAGCTTGTGCGTATGTTGTGGATATCGTTTAGGCTTCAGGGTTGGTTTCTCTCATTTTACTTTGCCCCTTTCAGATGTTTTCTCCTGTCCAAATAACTTCAGTAAGCATGAAAACGCATATATTAATAATAGTTTTAGTAAATTACCTACTATTGATGAAGATGTTTGTCTAGGATTTCCTAGTCCTCCCTTCCATGTCATTTTACAAAGAAGATAAGCCAATGACATAGCAGTTCGTGGCATCCCCTGCTTCTTCAGGAATAAATTTAATGCAGTTAAGTTTATTTCACAACCAAATAGGGTTGTGCTGGTCTGTTTAAATAACACTGCTAAGAATTTAGCTTCTTTGACACAATGTGAATTTCAGGCTCTGACGGCTAATATTGGGATTTTGCTCCAGTTCTTCAAAGTTGATAAAAAAACCCCACAGACATTATCAACCCATTTTAAAATGAAGATTATCCTGCTTTTTCTTCAAGAACACTTCATGCAAACATTCAAGTGATATTACCTACGCTAAGAATCCTCATCAGGAGGAATCAATGATTTATTTACTAATTCACTGAAGGCAAAATTTTACAAGCCAGATAAAATATTACTACCTTGTTAACTCAGAAAACAACTTGACAACATTGAATTTCATTGTTTCTATGCTTTATTTATTATGTTGTCATCAAACCTGCAGTCACGTCAGTGCAGAGAGACGCACTTTGCTACAGAAATTCCTATATAATTCCTATTGCTTTAGAATTCCTGTATGTTTTAATGGCAATCTACATATACAAATGACCACTATGCTTAGGGCCTAAACCTGAAGATTAACCCTGTGAATTAGTGGTCTTCAGAGATCCACGATCTAGACCAGAGGCATACTGAAGCTTTTCTTATTCCCTGGGTCATTACACATGAGTAGATCCCCACGTCTTGGCTTATACTTATCGATAATCAAAATGAAAGTGATTGTATTTGAAACACGTCATATTCAGGTACTACTGTACATAAGCTTTCCTTATCTGTGAGGCACAGAGGCAGATGCTTTCCATGTACAAGGATGACGAATATACATATAGCATACAAATATTCACATGCATCACTCATCACCTGATTTCTTTTTCACACGTTGCAAAGAAAATTCATAGAACGCAAAAACTGGTCACAGATCCACAGTCGTAACATATCTTCTGGAAGTTTATCCTTGGAAGTAAGTTGCGAGACCTCAAGATCCCAAATTTCCCTCTTTCCCTTCTCTCCACTCCCCCCCCAACACCCCCCTCCCTCCCCCTTGCAGTCCTGTTCTGAGAATCGGGAGATCTCATCTGAAATGGTGCCACTTTCACAGAAATCCCACTATTCTGGAATGATACCATCTGCTGCAGCCCAAGTGCTCTTTTTTTAGCCAAATAAGTTAATTATAATTAGGCATCCAACAACTGTGTGGAGGTAGGGGTAGAATTCGTTCTGAAGTTCAGCTGAGGTTCACCCAGCGTCGTTTGAACCAAATCCCATTCTCTCGGGAAGATTAAATAGCAGAGATTTGAAAACCAGACACCATCATTTCTCAAAGAAGTTGGGGAACTCCCTGGGGAAAGATCTTATATCTCAACCAGAACTCTGTTCACATGCCCATCAAATAAAACCCAGTAAAACGGTAGCATCAGACACCTTTCGCGTGGTGCCGGAATCTAATGCAAGGTGTGTCCTGCAAGACACGGGAAGGACCCGAGCCCTTCGTGCCGGCCGGTCGCTGCAGCCACCGCTGCAGGTACTACAGGGAGGCATTTCTGAGTCATCGCCTCTCCCGCTGCTCTCCAACCAGGTGAAGTATTGTTCGATCATCGCTAAAAGTATACTGTTGTCCTTTTTGCAAAACAACAAAAACAATGTTAATCAGGTTAATTCAATCATCTAAACCAAAACTGTTCATGCTTTTCTGCCAAATCAACCAACCACAGCAAAATCTGTTATCAGTGATTGCTCAGCTTCCAGTCAAAAAAGCTTTTAACCCCCACAGTCCCAAAACTTCCCCTAAATAACCTTAAAATTATTTTTATATGGGCAGAATGAGGTTGTTTTCATGCCTCATGAAGGGGTAGTTGGGCTGCGGTATTTACACAGAACAAATACATACTAACAGACTTAGCGGAGAGTAACTGACACAGCAGCTTCCTAAAACAACTCGGCTGAATTAGGTATCGGGGATTCCTTTGCAAATGAAACATTTCCCTAAAAAGGAGCATTGTAACCAAAACTTATTTGGGCCTTCCAGGTTGTTTAACTAGGAAAAAAAAAAAAAAAATCCAAGCTTTTCTGCAACTCATTCATCGGTGTTTAAAGCTTCAAGCCTGCTCAGTGGAAGGGGCAAGGGCTGCAACAACTTATTTACACAATTATCTAAATACGATTAAACAGCTGATGGACAAATATTAAACTGGAAAATGTATAGTCATTTCAGCTTAATGTAATCCTCTTTCTGTAAACACCCAAGATGATTTTTTTTCAACCAGAACAGTCCTGACATCTCATAAGCCTAAGGGTGAATAGCAAGAGATTGTTTTTGATAGTTATAAATATTCAAAAGACATGCAGACCATCTGCTTTCATAATACAGGTAAAGCAAGACTGAAATGGTGACTGCTGTATAAAAATGGTTCTTTTAACAAAGTCTTCCTCTCCTCGAAAACTATAAAGACAGATGTCAAAAACTGTTTACACAGGGTAATCAGGAGCGTGCAAAATGTAATATTCCTTTTACACACAGTGCTTGCTAAAGAGATTTTTTTTTCTTTTTCTTCCCATCTGTGTGTTGCAACACATTTCTACAAGTTAAAAACATTTTTTCAAACAGAGATCTCATGAATACCCAAAAACATGCTATCTGGTTTCTGAATGCTAATTAATTTCAACTAAGGAATCTGATTTTTTTTCTGTAGGAAGGAATGCATGCTTTTGAAATGGAGTACTTCAACAATAACAGACACTGAAAACAGAACACCCCACAAGTTTAATTTTGCACTAGTTTGACACTGGCTATTTTCACAACTGTTTTACATTCAAACCCGCATCTGCTAAATCTGGCTACAAGACAAACAGGAACTATTCTCCCGCTTTTCAAATAAGATTTTATTTATGTTTTACTATTTACCAAGTTTTTCAGTAGAAAGCCTTGTAACAACATAATGGTTTTGTCAAGTGGTAAGTAGAAGATACCTCATCTTCCAAGCAGAATATGAGCAGTGCTGCCCATAAACCCTACAGTCAATTTTCAGAGCTGAAACACTAATCTTGACAGTAACCTTTTAATGTATTATATTAATGGCACAGAGGCGTTAAGCACCTTTTTTATAATTCTCAATAAAATGAACATTTACTGAACAATCTGTCAAACTACTGGCTCCATTTTTTAAAGCCAAACTTTTAAGGCTCTCTTCTATTTTCTCTTCCATAAATCCTCCACTTTACATCCCTAGACACCAGCCGGGTAGCGTGCTCCAATGCTGCAACCCTAACATGCTTTTAAAAAAAAAAAAGAGAGAGAGAGAAAAAAAAAAGAGAAAAGCTACAAGCCTTTGTCCCTAGACCTAGTCTGAATAGCGATAAAGTTGCAGAACAGAACTTAAAGATTTGGTGGAGGGGGGAAGACCTTTTCATAAAGGACAGAGGAACTTTGTTTCCCTGATTCCAAACACTATCAGTGGCTTTTGTTTGCGTAGAAATCACAAGCATCAGTTTTAATACAAGTCAAACTCTTAGGAGCGTTTACTTCTCAGGAGGCCCTGCGTTAACATTTTTCAAATGAGAAGGGAACATTCAAGCCCCGACCAGATAACACAAGATTATCCCCAAATCAAAAGATTTTAGCCTGCCTGAGCCTACGCCAGCCCACGTACTGCAAAAACCCAATCAGGGCAAAGCGTTGTCTCTGCTATGGCAGAGAATGATCATCTGCCACTCTGAATAAAAGCAGACCAAATTTATCCAGCCACTAGCTGTTTCTTGGACAAGGAATCATAAAATGGCCAGTTTAATTGCATATGAAGAATGATGTTAAATTCCTTGGTCCATTACCTTGAACTATAGCAAGTAACGCAATGGATTTGTTGTTGTATGCCCTATAAACACGTAGGATAAGGGAAAAACCCACAGATGGACAGAGAAGAAAAAAAACTTTTGTTTGTGCCTTTGGCATTGCACTTGGATGGCTATTTGACCTCCATACTGTTGCCACGGTCAGGAGAAGTAAGGATCTGCATGGCAAATGCTGGTCATATAAGTTAAAACTGCCTAAAGGCAGATTTAAAATGACAGCACAAGGTTTTCTTCCAATACACGAGCACGTTCTTTCCTCCTTTCTCCTATCCTTGTGTAGCCTCCTCCTTTTCTGCCTTATGTTGTCTTTAAGTATTAGAAATGTACATATTAACATAAACGTAAAGCTACATTGAATGTAATGAGGGAAGATATAAAACAAAAAGAACCCCAATCATACATACGCACATGTATATTTATATACATATAGAAATATACCCACACATGAGAAGATTTTAAAATCAGAAATGAGGATTCAGCATCTGAAGGAACTGATCCTTGCACTATTTTTACCATTTTGTAATGTAAATTCCCAGTTGCTGCATGACAGAGCAGCATTCTCCCAATGTTTTCTAAGCATCTCCCACTGACAGATATAAATAAAGCTCAAATAAAAAGCTGCTTCCCAAGATACTAGTCGTGTATCTACAAAGGTTAAAAGCTTAAAAGAGAGAAAGATAGGTAGGTGGGAAATGTTAATTCAGATTTGAAGAACTTCGTAACTGCTTTACAAGCTTTATGGCATAGTGCCTCAGACTTAAAAAAAGGAAAGAAAAAGAAGTCACAACCTCAACCTATAAAAGGTAACGAGACATAAGACATTTTTGTCCTCACTGTCAGATGTCCAACATGAATCTTTCTAAGAATCCCGATTTTTATTGCATGCTATTTGTAAATGGCAGGGACTTAGTACTAAAAGTCCTGGCTAAACACTTCCTAAAAATCAATCTGGATAAAATATAAAATGCAAAGTAATCAATAATTAAGTTAATTCTTAGCTTACTTCATGGAGTGAAAATGGTCCTATATTTCAAGGGGCAAATTATTATACCTTAAGATTTTGATTCTGCAAGTGCCTTTGCCAGAAGAGCTCTGAAACCAGAGCACGCCACAGTTAAGGAAAGCGGTATCCATTTCAGTCAGGAATCTGCTTGTAAAAGCTTTTATGAAGTAGATTGCTTTAAACTGCTCTTTTAGCTTGAACTGGGAAGGCAGAATTCCAAGGGCTTTCCCCATTGCTTCTACTTCCGTGCCCATCACAAAGCCATCTCGAGGCGCACAGGCAGATCTTCTGCTGCTGGATGAAGCTAAATCCAGATGCTGTGCTCCAATTGTGGATGGACTTCAAGTCCACAGGACCAGAGCTGAGCCACTCCAGGGTAAGCTCCATCCCTCGTTCCCAATCCTGTAACGTGGAGATGGGGTCCTCAGCCCCAACCATGTCCCTCTCCAGGCTGCTGCTGTTCCTACACTAGGTGATGCACTACGTGAAGCCTGCACGCCTATGCTCACCTCTTCTCCTCGGGACACAAGGAACAAGACTAGAGGAAGCTGGAGCCCAGGAGGACAATCCAGATCATACAACAACAGATGTGGACAGGGCAAACCAGCATTTCTTGTACAGGGATAAAGGTTGGGCTAGGTGGGGCCTTGGAGATCTCACAGACTCATGTGGCGAAAATCTGGAGTAAGAGACGCCTTCAGCCTTCCTCTCAGGCGGATTGCTTTTATTTCTAATCACTCTGTTCCAGCCAGGTGACACTTCTGACTTGTTTCCTATCTGGAAATGCTAATTGTAATGCACATCCTTCCAAATCCTATCCTAATGCAAATGCTTTGTGCGATAGGAGACATTTTAGATCTATCAATGCATTAAATTCCTCTTTGGGCACATAAAACTTTTCCACAAAAAAATTAGGTATATACATTCTCCTGATAGAGATACTGATAATTGTTCTATCTTCAACCAGCCGCAATGGTTATTTTCACTACAGTTTTTGTAAAAGGCTCTTCAAAATTGCTTAGCATTATCCACCACGTTAAGAAAGATTTCCTTGCTGGGAAATAGGACATGATTTTCAGCAAGTCTCTTCTCGGATTCCAGTGTTCTGCTAGGCAAAGCATCAGATGTCTGGCATGAAGTTGAGCCCTAAGGCACAATGTCCAGACAAGAAGTCATCAGACTCAGTAGCACTAACAGTTGTCTTGCTGAATTTCTTTTGGTGTTTAGGATAAGCCCTTTCTTTGATCTCTTTTCCTTTTTCTACACAAGTTTTTGCAGATTTTTAAAGCCAAGAGGGACCATTTTGAGCATCTATTTGGACTCTGCATAAAAATAGATGCTAAGCATTCATCTAGCAATTTCTGAATTTAGCCAAGTTACCTGTGGCTGAGTTAGAACAAACATCTGATATTGATCTGAAGACTTCTTGTGCTGGATCTTTCACCACATCCCATGGTAATCTCTTTCACTAGATATGTACCCTTTTTTTTTTTTTAAATGTATGACTAGCTTTTAGTTTGAATTTCATTGATTTCCACTCCTAGTCAGTGCATCTCTCATGCCTCTGATTGCTTGCTTAAATACCCCTCTAGTGCCAAATGTAACATCCCTTGCTTATTCTTTGTTAAGTGTCAGATTTATTGTTTCAGGCCATGTGCCTCTTTATGAGCCACCTGTACATCTGATTATTCTTAATCATATAGACCCAAATTCTATGAAGACATTTATGCTGCTGAAAGCACATGAACAAACTACTTTCTGTCCTCAGAAAAATGTAAAAATTTGTCAGGAGAAAAAAGAGTTATAGTATGAATTTTGCTATGGATTCTTAACTTCTGCTAAGTAAAATGATATGAAGGTGACATTTTAAGCAGCTACGTTAGCCAAGATACTAGTTTCGCCTCCGTGTTGCTGCCTTTCACTGACAAGAGTTTGTGAAAAGTATAGATGCTCTAAAGAATTCATAAAAAGATGCAAGATTCAACGAAGGTATCTTGAAAGAGAAATGTTGAAGCTAGCTTTCCATGTGGAATACGCACATGCGCTTTGAGGGTCTATTTATTCAAAAAAATTTCTTAGTTATCCCTATATTAAAATATATAAATTAAAAAAATGTAGCTAGATTAGGTTTAGCACACAAAGCTCCTCCTTACAAAAAGTGCAGAATAAGGAACACAGCTTTAAGAGCTTGGGGACATACTAGCTGGCAAGTATATTTTGGTGGGATTTTACTGCGATACGTATACACATGTGTATATATATACACACACAACACCACCACCCCTACCCTCCCAATTCTGAGACAGTCTAGATAGATACACTGATTCAAATACAAACACACTAGGTAAACTTAGGGAGCAGAAATCTCCTCTCCATCTCTAGAAAGGCCACCGACACTAGTGTCTTTCGCACATCGCTCAGTTTTTCATCATGACAAAACCCTTCCTTCTCCATGACAGTTTACTAGAAACCATCAAATCCTTTGGGGAAAGGTGGCACAGCCAGGCACAGGTTATGCTTTAGCACAGTTCCCCCCCCACCTTTCAAGCTTATGAAAGAACTGCACACTCGGTGCAGGAAATCTTAGTACTTAAAAAATAAAATAAAAATAATTAAGAGACAGGTGTATATGAGGAGAACCTTTCATGTGTTCCCACCCCTGGGGAACAGAAGTTTTGCCTTTTGAGTAGTTTATTCCATGGCTTGGAGTGAGGCAGGTCTGAGGTTGCTGCTGTCCTGAAAAACCTGTCCTGTGATCACTGCTGCAAGGCACCAGGGGAATCTGATACTGTTTGTGCTGCTCTTAAAGAAGTGTCTAAGGAAAGAGAGACAAAGCTTACCCTTGCCCTAGGTTCCCCTACCACGTTCTGTTTGAGAAACACATCTCTTTTCTTCTAAGTTATGATTAGAGTGAAGACCTGCAATAAGTCTGGTCTGACAAGGTGAGAGGTGTTCGTCTCCTAGCGTTGCCTCTCCGTAAGTGGGCCCCGCTTCGCTTTCATTCCTGTCAGGTAAAAGATGATTACCAATTCAAGTAATTTTCTCCAGACGCATCTTTATGCCTACACCCCTGCGTCCCCTAACACAGGCATACCTCAGCTTTAAATCTGCTGACAGTGACGCTACAGCACCTACGGAATTTGCTCAGCTTTTGGGTAGGTTTTATAACCACACTGATCTCTGTGCCTCCCACCACTGCTGGTAATAACTGAACCAGTCAGGGAAGGTCTCTGCAAACCAGTTGCAGCAGTGATTAAGATGTAGACATACGTATCTCCTTGCCCTTTAAATAGAAGGCTTAATTGGCGATGTGGATAGCAGCTTCCTAATGGACAGAAATTAAACTCCATTTAATTCCTGAGCAGACACTTCCAATGCACAAGGTTTACCACACATTTGGAGAGGGAAAGGGGGGGGGGAAAGGAAGGAGCCGCACGCACAACTCTCTCTACCTCTGACAATCACCGAGGAAAAGCAACATGAGGACCAGAATGGCATAAGTGTGGCAGGTGTGAATTGACCTGCACTGGCAAAGCTGTGAGCTGGGAAACTTGCAAATCACATGATTGTGCAATACTTGGCTCCAGTCAGTGCAATCATGTTCTTTAGGAAAAAAAAATTAAAAAAAAAAAAATCTTAAAGACATGTACATCAAGTTAAGGGATTGTCAAGTGACATTACTGAAACAGAGACAATATATTTCTTTATTGTTAATGAAATTCAGTTAAAAGTGAAGGAAGTGATAAAGAAAGTACTGTTTTGTAATGTATTTTACATAAGAACGTAATATAGAAAGGGAAGTGCAATTAAATCTTAATGTGGACTTTTTTATTTTTAGTTTATCATCTGGTTTACATTTTGAGCCCCTTTGCAGCAGTAAATTATGCTGGCATTTCTTAGGGAATAACTGCCATGTTAATTTAGTTTAATAAAATAACTGACTGAAAAGGGGGAAAAGAAGCAAGAAGAGAGACAGTACCCCCCCACACACTCACTCCTTATCTTTAGCTAAGTATTCAAATGTTTTCTATATGCATTGTCCGTGGTCCAACTCCAGCACCATGTAATAATACAATACATTACAACATAGTACAATACAATCTTGGGTTTCTGTAGCGCCCTTCATGCAAGCATCCCAGGGTGCTTTACAATCATTATGAGTTAAAATTAAAACTGAAGCACATACAATTCCTAATAGAATCATTTTAAAAATGCTAAACAGAACAAATAACTTTTAAGTCTAGATTTAAAAGTCCCAGCAGCTAGAGCTTTCCTTGCTTCAATTGGCAATGAGTTCCAAAGCTAGGGAGCAAAGCGACTAAAGGCTCTCTCATGTTATGTTAAAGGATCTCTCATGTTGTTTATACTTGTGCAGTACTCTACAGCCAACAATTTGCCAGTAAGAAGAAAAAAAAGACTTATTTGCAATCTTGCTTTAAACAACACTGGAGGAGTGGCTTGTTAACCCTCTAATAAAGTTATGGAAAAAAATAAATAAATCAGGGTTCACACTCGGCCGTGACTGCGTTAAGAAGTATGCGAGATGCGTGAATGAATGAATACAGAATTTTGTAGCAGTGCATTACTTGACTGCCTCTTAACCCACTAAATGTAAAAAGAAAAAAAAAAAAAGCACAGTTATATATATAACAAGAAGAACATAACCGCAAATATTTAAAATGCAAGTTATTCTATATACCATTCTCAGGACCACTGAGTGAAAACAGAAGTCGAGTAGGGCTCAGTTCTACAACACATGCACATTTTAGAAGAAAACATGCTGTGTTCCTTTTTTATTCTGTCACTTCCCTAAAACTTGAAGTCCATACGATGCAGATAATCATTCACGTGACACAGTTCTCAGAATTGCCGAGATACAATCCCGAGTGGTTAGCACACAAAGCGGGGAGCGCAGTCCCAAAAATGTTATTTCTTTAAAAAGCATGAATTTTGTACTTTGTTCACAGGAGAGCCTAGCAGAAGACAGCTGCTTGTATCTCCATACGGCTCACTTTAGGAGTGTAAAAAAAAAAAAAAAAACAAACACAAAAGAAATCAACACTAGCACCATCCCTCTATTGGTCTCTTCTCTACTCTTTCAGAAGCAGAAACACAAGACCTCGTGACAGCACAGACACTAAGGGACACGCTGACACCTTACAGAGTCCTCTGAAGTCAGAGACTGCATTTATTTGAGAAAGAAGGTACGTTCCCCTCCTCCCCACAATAAGCCCAGGCCCCATAACTGTTTTGGAAAGGCACTTTGACATCCCCATTATAGTTAATTCTAATGAAGAAGCAGAAAAAAATAGCTATATTCTTTCTCCTTTAATAGGGTGCTGCCCAGATAAAACAATTGTAGACAGGCTGACATAGCTTTAATACTGCGAGTGTTTAGATGCCTCTAAAGAATATAAATCAGCGATCAAAAGATCAGGCAACTGAAAGGTTGAGCACCCTGCGAATGTCCTCACACAGCTCTACCAACACGCGTATGTCACCTTCCCCATCCCGCCAGCAATAGGCTCTGTGCTGCCTGTTCCATCCGGATGACTAAAAATCATGGGCACAAATTTGAATAGTTCATCGAAAATGTTTAAATAAAACGCAGGTATCATGTCAGCTTGAAGAGACATCAGAGTGAACGCTCTTGAGCAACAGAGGGGTGGGTTGAAAGGCCCTTGCCTGCCAAAACCTGAGCCCAGGCCCTCAAGGATTTACTTCCCTGAAATAATTAATGACATCTTTAAAATCTAAAGTACAGTAACTTNGAAGGAGAAGGAGAAGGAGAAGGAGAAGGAGAAGGAGAAGGAGAAGGAGAAGGAGAAGGAGAAGGAGGAGAGGAGGAGGAGGAGGAGAGGAGGAGGAGAGAAGAGAATCACAAGCAACAAAGAAACCTAAGGACTTGATCTCAGGTCTAGGCAGGTAAAACTGAAAGGGGAAAGCAAAAAACACCTTTCAGTTTTGTAAAGTATGAATTAAAAATTGCTCATAAAAAGTATGTATTTTGGCAACCCTTAATAGCTCGTTCCTTGGTTATTTATAGGTTTGGAAATTTTAATTTTAGCAAATGCAACTTTTTTTGGTTGGGTTTTTGGAGGGGTGGGGGTGTCTGAAGAGCAGCGAGGGAATGCGAGAGGATTTCTATTACGCTGCTTGTTTTGCTAGGATGGCCAGGTGCCTCCAGATGAGGTGAACTAAGAAACACCGATGTTCCAAGCAAGCTTTTTGCCTGGCGTCTCTGCACGACGTCTGCATAAAACAGCACGCAAATTCAGGGCAGGATGTCTGAACAAAAAGGGAAGTATATGATCTATATCGTGCCCATTTCAGAGGCAGACAACCATTCACTACAGCAAGGAAGTTTGATCAAAATGCAGTCAGGATAGCTATATTTATCACAAGTGCAAAACTATTCAGACTTCGGTATCGTACCAGCACTTGTTCTGTGCATGCATACGTTTTAAGGAATGCAAGCGTATAGCCCTCTAACTGAAAAAACACCATTCCCCTCAGCATCAAAAGCAAAATTTTTGCAAAAGACATTACAGATTTGGGGGGTGGGGGGTGTGTGCACGCAAATATCTTCCAAAAAATTCAAAACAGTAATACAATGCATGTAAATTACTATGTCTGTAAGTATCACAGACTCTGGATATGTTCCACGGGAATATTGCATGTCCCCTACAAAATATTTTAAAACATATTAAACCGTGAGATTCTTCTATACATCAAGCCTGGATTTTTCTCATCTATAATGCACCGGCTATCGCTTGTCCTTAAAGTTAGGCTAGCTCTACTATGGGGGAAGAGAAAGAATTAATACCTTGCTTCAGAAGTGCTTTTGCAGTGGTTTGATAAAGTGGAAAAAAAAAAATATTTAAAAAACGAAGCTCATTTGCAAATACTAACAACAATCATTTAGAAAATCTTTTTGTAGAAAAAAAAAATCAGGTGAGATAGTACCAGTGGGAAAGTCATGTCATTTGATCACTGCCATATTTTCAAAGCAGTGCCCAGATACTAATTAATCTCTACAATCTCTCCATTTGGTAGGTGACTTGTTATCTTCCTTTCATGGAAAAGGTTACAGGAACTCAAGATAAGGGATACATCTAAATATTCAAAAGCACACACTGAGTTTGTTCCAGAATTATCAAAAGAATTTCCAGCCTCTTCTCAGGCGAATAGCCCATGTTGCTCTCCTCTCCCTCATAAAAGCTTATCTAACTATATCTATATAAATATATATATATAAAGACTGAGAGATACAGACAGTAAGTCGATAGGGACAAAGCAAAATAAACCCTTATTAATATCAGTATAAATACTGTCTGTAGTATTTCAGTTATTTTAACTGTGGAAGTAATAAGAGACTTCTGCTCTAAAAATCAAAGTAGAGCAAAACTGTAAAAACAAAGTATGAAAATGCTAGGACTAAGGCTGAGTAGAGAGATGGAAGAACTAACATTAAATAAATAAATGCAACAGGCCTGCCAGATCACTTTAGAGCAGCTCCCAACAGACTGAGGTAGAGTAGAGCTTCTGTGCAAGGGGTTGGAAATAAGAACTGATGGTAGAACAATTTCTTTACAACCCTTTGGAGACTAAAGAGCCAAAACAGGAGAGAAATAAGATCTAGGCCACTCACGAGAAACACCAATTCAATGGAATGCACAAGATGGCCCAAAATTGAGCCCTAGATTAATTTCCAAGTTGCCTTCCCCATCAAAAGGGGTCTGGAGAGGAAGCAGAAATGGTATCGCATATCAAACGCAAGAAGTCTTTCACCCAGCATCTGCGTATGCTGCTAGTCTCTAGCAATAAAATCTGCAAACCCAAGGTAAAGCACAAAAATACACGCTGCAGCGCATAATTCAGAACAGGCTTGGCTTTTCCATGTGAAATTTGCAGCATCCTTTTACCTTGCCTGCTCAATACCAAGAATTTGAGACTAAACCTCGCGACGGATGCTTGCAATTCCACGGCATTTCAGAGCCATGCTTTTGCTCCGGTCCGTCCTGAGAACTCCAAGTCATGTCAACGGGGATTCCCCGCGACGAGGGCTCATATCGCGAGTGATAAACCTGGTCTTCAGGGGTGGCGACAGCAATCACAGAGTGAGACAATTACAGTAGCTTCAAAAGAGACCGTGTGTTCAACTCTGCTAATGAGAGCAAGAGTCACAGAGGTATTTTACTGAGGAAGGCACGAAGAGTTCATACCTGCAAACCGCAAGGTTTTAGTTGGACAAGAAAGCAAATGGGAAAAGAAAAAAAAAAAAAAGAAAAAAGAAAACCAGAGAACCCGCTCAAGTAGATGATGCTGTTAAGTTTTCAAGACTCTATAATGAAGACAAACAGGATCTCAAACTTTGTCTGCTCACATATTTTCAAGCCATTAAATATACCTGCACTACTAAAATAGTTTGCTTGGTATTTTTTTTGCAGTACATAGAAAGTCAGTATTCTTCATAAATATGAGCAATTTTTTAATACACAAAATGCAAGATTAGTTATGAAAATACAGTAAACTCTAAGTGAGGATGATGATCCTCGGTTTTCCATGCTTAAATGGGGCTTTGGAGATGCCACGCGTTGAGCGCAGCAACTGAAATACCTTGCAACAAATCCTTCCGTCCTTACACAAAATAGAGCACTGCTAATGACAGTGACAGAAAACGATAACTACTCTCGTTTCCACTTTGAGTCATTTTTCTGCGGTTAATAAATTATATCCATAACAGTGTTAATAAGTTATGGTACGGTGTCACTGCATTAGCTTGCATTTCTGATGAAGCACTTCATATGGCATTACCTATGCCCGTGGAAGTACATAACAGGAGAGACCACTTCTCTGCCCTCAGGAGAGTCTCCCATGCTGGCATTTTAACGGACCCTCTAAGGAAGCATTGCCTCCTAACCTCCGTCTTGCTCTTACTTCTCACCTCCGTTGCAGCAGCACACCACTGCGGGGCAATTCTCCAAACTAAAGATGTTTAACAAAACACAGACAACTCTTAAATCAGTGTCCTTTCCATAGGAGCAATACATAATGAGTTATTAGTTAGCCAAACGCGGGAAGCATTTGGATCAATTTAGTCATGTGAAAAGGACACCGTCAGATCAACGTGTCCTCCCTCAAGTTCCCGAAGGGAAATTGGAAGATTTGGACTGACTGATGGGCTCTCAATCAACCGCTGCAACAGCTTATTTTTCCAAAAGTTAAAAATAAATAAACGTATTTTATACTTAACATGATTTGGTCTTTAAAGAAAAAAAGAAAAGCAGAGGCTATTTAAATTCTTGCAGCCCAACTACCGCAGCGCTGGCGAGAATAGAGATGACAAAAGTAATAAGCATGCTTTTAACAACAGGAAGAAGCTCCCAGCTTTAAGTATATTCTTTTACAAATAAAGAAGTGCAAAATAGTAAGCAAACAGCCCCAGATCAGAGTTCCTGTAATCTGGGGCTTTGGTCATCTCAAGTGCTAACTTCAAGAGCCGTTATTAGGCAAGATGGGTTTTGTCCATTAAAATTATTATATAAAAATTCAGTATAGTTCAAAACCAACTTTTTAAAAGAGTATAATTAATGAATTGTCTCCAATATCATCATACCATCTCTAGTGAAGTATTCCTTTTGAAAACTTTTTTTCTGCTTTACCATTGCATCACCTGCATACACACAGAAGCTGCTATGTGAAACACGGTGTCTAAAGTAGAAAGGAAATATTGCATCTTGGTAGAATTTACTTGCTTTCTATCAGTACCAAGTAAAAACTAGCATTATTAGATAGATTAAAAAGGAGAAAAATCCCAAATTATCTGCAGCTTCCATAAGGCAGCAGTGCAAGAACTCACATGCTTTTTAGTAGATACGTACAAGATAACTTTGCAGACATATTACTGGAATGGTTTGCAACCAGTGAATATAATTTTGATTACTTCCACTTCAAAACTTCCTATATCAGAGCAACACCACTGAAAACAATCTAACCGGGGGGGGGATGGGGGGGGGGAAGATGATGGGAAAACAGCCTGCTAATATATCTGCTGGAAAGACAGACAGAGACAGTCAGTGGTCCTCTATAGATTAACAAGTCTTTCGGAGACAAACACTCCAATATTCTGAGCAAGAGAAATTAAATCCCCATAAAAATACCTTGACTTCCTTAATTTCCTTTTTCCCCTCCCTACCGCAACTAGCATCATTTATTTGTATACTGAATTTGTCTCCACTGCACCACAACAAAACACATCTTAAAATTTAAAAGGTAAAAATAAATACGATGTTCCCATCACAGCATCATTGGACACCGTACTGCATAGAAGAGTAAGTTGCGCCTTCACAGTAATTTGACAGAAGAATGACAAAAAGAATGGTAAAAAAGAACAATACGACTAAGGCTTGAGAAAAGCATCAGCTCAGTATCTAGCAACGCATAAACTGAGGTTTCATTTCTGTTTAGGTATATTTTGATTAGAACTAATAAATGGCTGATTTTCCTTCAGTTGTTTGCAACAACAACACATCATCCAGAGCTTTATTCTTTATTCCCTTCTCGTATAGCATGCCAAAGACTGTCTCATTTTATGAATTAGCATTTAAAACTACTGTAGGTTATCTAACAAGCATTCAGATTCAATAGTACTTTTGACAGCAGTAAGTAAAGAGCCTTTTAACATCTTGAACACATGTGCTTGAAAAAAGTAGTTACATCAAAGCAGTTCAAAGACTTGAAGACAAAAACCAGTTAAAATCCAGTTTGCTGTGAGACAATTTTAGTGTGGTGTAAACAACCTTTCACGACTCCCCATGGGAAACGTTGTAAGGCTACGTTCAAAATGAATCAGGCGCATTTATAAAGATCATGAAGTGGTCAAATGAATTTGCATTTTTGGCAGATTCACTCCACGGGTACTACTTGCTACAGTCTGTAGAAATCTCAGATCTCACATCAGCATTGCCTATAGTGCTTTATTATTTATTACATGTTATGCTAAGTACCTGTGAAAGGGGACATTCCTTGGCCAATGAACTCTGGTTCATATCCTTCAGTAAGTCCTTCAGAGCATTTCTTACTGTTGTGTGAGACCATTGTTCAGGAGGCAAGTCTTCTAGTTTAGGGCAACTATTTGAAACACAGATTAGAAAAGGGATTATTACAAGATTGCATCCTGCTGCAGAACATTCCTTTAAGACAGACAGATTTCATTTTGCGCATCAAGCAGATGCATCTGGAGATTGCTCTCGGTCTCCTGATTGTTCCGATTAGTTAATTACTTTATACAACACATCTGCTGTATTGATGCATGAATTATACATCAGCTGCATGTGGCGACTATTTTTTCATGTTACTTCTACCTTCCTGCTCTGATGCGCTTGGTAAAACAATTTAAGGTGTAATGCTTTCTCACGACTGATCATGAAAAGCATTAATATATTAACCGTTTTTTTCTTTTTTGTTACCGTGAAATTTAAGAACCTAGACAGCAACAATAAGCGTGAGCAAGTCATTCTTTTACAAAATGCACACAGATGGTACTGTTCATGATATGCAAAAATATTTTTCTCTTAAGTAAACTTTATGTAAAATGCCTTCTTGTAATGCATCATTTAATTGACTAAAATGCAATATAGTTTTAATGAGATATCCAAAGAAAATCTATGTATCAGAGCTATAAAAGTTTTCTGCAATAGTATACTGTAAGTTAAAGAAGAACTGGAGTAACTAAAAAGGAATTTAGATAAGCCTTTGTACTTTGAGCACACAGCACAGTGGGAATTAAATACAAGCAATATTAACAGTAAGAGCAGACAAGTAACAGTTCGCGTCCCAGAACTGGTATGCAACTTACCTGTGTAACTGGATTTTCAGTGTGACCACATGATACACGTCTTGCAGCATGTCTGCTACTGTAGCATCAGGGGCATCTGTCACATAGGAGAGTGGAACTGGATTCCACTTCCCAACCTGGATAAGCCCTGCAGGATTTGGGGGTTTTTGAGGAGAGTGGGAGTGGGCAAGAAGGGCAGGAAAAATTGAAAAGAAGTAATTTACCTGTTAATTCCTAGGGGCAAAAGAAATACCTGATTTTAACAAGATCACCACCTTTCTAGCCTCTTAAATCTGGCAAAACAAAAGAACACCCTCCCTAAAAACCCCCACCCACACACCACCAAGGATATGCTTTATCTATATTATGAAATTATACAAATGCATTACAGTAGGGATTTTTTAATATGTATAGAAGTGTATTTTCCTAACTTCCCATGAATTCAATAGGACATGATATAATAGTTAGCATTCCTCTTAATAAATTAGAAAGGATTTTGCAATGCAAGGACTGAGTACAAAAAAAAAAATACTTTGCAGTCTATAAAACCATCAGGAACAAAATAAAAGAAATAGAGCTGGATGTTCAGGCATAAATGCAAGTTGACTCTCAACAGTCCATCTGCTCAAATATGCTTTACACTTCCTTGTGGATCCTCAGTGGAGCAGATTATTAAGGTCAATAAGCATACTAATGATTCAGTTGAAGTCTTTTTTTTTCTTTAAAAAAAAAAAAAAAAAAAAAAAGAATCTACCTCCACATTCCCCATGAACAAAACGTGCAGTAACTAAACAAAAACACATTAAGGGGGAAAAAATATATAGAGACAGAACCTGCAAGAAGTTTAAGAAGTAAAACCTGCATTGCATTCCTGAGAGAAATCCTGCCCCTCCCCCAAGACCCCACAAACAAACATAATTCCTCGTACAATTTCGTAATCTTATTTACCTTTTGCTTGGGCAGCAGAGCTGTGAGAATATCCAAGTGATAGCAATGCCATTTCAATCAGTTGGTTGAAAAGCATATCCTTCCTCACCAACACAAATTCTGCATGCTCCTCCTTAGAATCATACTCAATGGCATTTTCATAATGTTCTACTACACAGAAAACTGGAAGCATACTTCCTATTAAAAAAAAAATAAATTTAGCATATTAAACTTGAGTTATAGTAGAGTAGGTGGGTCTATACAGCGTTATGTAAATAAAACCTGTACGAACAGGCAGAGGAGGCATCAAGAATCATCACAAATATTTGATAAACATATTCCCTACGTCCTTTCCCCTCGCCCTCCCCCCAAAAAAAAGAGAAAGTTCTGCAAAACCTACCTCTCTCTGAAAAGCAGAAATGCAAATTTACCTCGCTTGATCGGATACAGATTAAAGAATTGCCTTCTATAGAAATAAGAAGGTTGACTGAAGAGAAGTTGATTCTCTCTGTCCTGCCTGATTTGTTGTGAGTAGCAGGCAGCATGAGAACCTAAATACATACTGCAGATGTCTTCACTGTAAGCCATTTTAGTACCAGCTACATAATTTTCTTCGTTAACGTTAAAACTTTCTTAGTCCTGCCAAAAATATTTAATTGCTTTCAACATCCACAACAAATCACCTTACGTGTTATACATTCGCTCTGAAAAGGGTACACAAGGAAACAAGGCAAAAGTTAACACTAATTCGTGCTTCATTCATCGAGTGCACTTGAGCACTACTTTCACTGGCATCTTTAAGAAACAAATCATGATTTCAATGCCGTTTGAAGAAGCGTACCTGCAGTTTGGGGTGTTTTTTTGTTGTTGTTGTTGCCTCCTGCACTTTGCATTCGACATTTCTGGTATTCATTGCTATTTTGGTATGCCTGAAAGTAATTACTAATTTCTAGTTTCGTAGCATCATACGACAAAGCCCTTCCCTATGCTGCACAGAATATCAAACAAGCAACCTTCTTCCCTTTCACCTTTTCTTTTTTTTAATATTTTTCCCTCCCTTTTGACAACAGAGAGAGAAGTAAGAAATGACCTAAGGTGTTTGAGGGACGAAGTCTCCCCTGGCAATCAGATTTCTGGACTTTGCAAAAATCCCTCCCGGTCTCCCCGACGGACGCGGGTGACGCGATGACCTCGGACACGCGGGTTTAGGCCCCGGTCCTGTCCCGCTGTCTCCGGCAGCGCAGGTTAGCATCTCTTAATGACAGAAAGCGAAAGGGTTAAAAGCAGATGTACAGAACTGTCTTGTGGCAGCCTGCCAGAGGGGTATCATCTTTAGCATAAATGATGACAAGGGTTATTTTAACAGGGCACCCAGGAACTCCAATTAGTCCTACAATGTTAATGCCTCTATAACCGCTGCCCTCTAGACTTACGGAAACCTCCTGATCTGCTAAGGTGCACCAGACACACCACAGTCGAAAAAAAAAAAAAAAGAAGATTTACTCTTGACAACAGATACACGCTTTAAGACCGCGTCTGTTGATTTGTGCTCTAACGTATAGCGAGAAATCACGATAAAAAAGATACCTCTTAAGCACGTATATTTAAACTACATCTGTTCGCCAGAGAGTCAATCTCTGGCAAACAAACCCCTTCAGGCTCGCTTGGAAAAGCTCACAAACTCACTCCAGTTTGCCCAATAGGCTCAGCATGAAAGAAAAGACTAAAAGCTTGCCAAAATTTATGTAGGTCAGGAAGGAGCTTTTTTTTTTTTTTTTTTTGTCTTGGTTTTTTTAAATCTAAGTGAGACTGGTCAGGAAGGGGGAGAAGACCAAAGCAAAAGCAGTACGTGCAAATTGGTGATTTCTTCGTTGGTTTTAATTAGGCTGTGGAGAGCTTTCTAAAACACACACACACGCTTCATCTGCAGAAAGGTAGTGGGGTTTTTTTTCCCCTTCCAGGCTCTCACAATTGATGTTTGACCTACTACCGTCTGACTCAGAGTAAGGGCTCAAAATTCTTAAGTAGTTTCACCGTTAATACCTGAAGATAAAATGTAAACAAAGCTTCGTTTTAACAAATAGTGCAGATACACCCAAAGACAGCTAAAGCGTCTTTGTTTTTTCCCTTATCAGTTCCTACAAATTAAGCTATGATCAGACACAAAACTAGCAACGCACAGGTACTTTGCTGCGCGTCAGCACACTTTTTGCCAGGTACTCGGTCTCATGAGGTGCAGCATTCTGAAAAATGTGGTACTTTAACCAAGCCCCGAGAACCTCCTGGCCAAATTCTGAGGTACAGCGTAGATTAGATTATCAGAGGTGGATCCTGGTAGTGCAACACAGGTATCATCTGACTACAAATCAAGCCACTAAATCTTTTAGCAAACTGTCACTAGTGTCCTTCTGTTAATGTGAAAAATGTTATACAGGAGAGCACAATCTCAGCTGGCTGATCGCTCCTGCTAGTACTTGGCAAGACCTCCAAGTGCAGCAACTACATAACCTTCTAGTATTAAAGGGGAGAGCATTGGTCAGTGCTCGCTGCTAAAAATACAGCATGATTTAAACCTGAAGGCAGTGTTAGAGCTTTTGCTGAAGGTTTACGAGTCTGTGTAAACAGCACGTCTGCCATAAGGAGCAGTGAAGTCTGTAGAATCCTTGTCTAAAACTGTCCTGGCATTAAAGTTTGCTGTGCAAATATCACATAATACCAGCGACAGCCGAAATCTCCTATTTAGGAATTTATGGAACTTATATGTTTGCAGGCGTCAGAAAGTCCTTTTTATATAGCCCCACTGCTTCACTGTACAATATTAATGCACTCTGCTTGAAAAGCCGTAATAAATTATATTTTTAATGCTCTTACCCTGGCTTTCTTAAGATGCATACATTCTTGGCAAACAATCAATAAATAGGGTAATCATGAGCAGAGGCCAAAGAATTTGCTGAAGTGCTGTTTTTCCATTTTTAATAGATAAAGATCTAACAATACGGACTGCTGTGTCTGTTCATTTCAGGATCAATATATTCTTTGTTTTCGCCAAACCGAGGAAAAAATAAATGATTGTACGATAAATGTTATGCATCAGACACAATGAAATTCCTCTGCCTTCTAACTTTGTGTGTTTAATAGTCTTGGTTGCATTTTGCACTTTGCTTAGCAAATGCAAGAGAAATAGGGATTATAAACACACACCGATTATACTGAGAAAAGTCGAGGCTGTTTTAAAACAAATGCCAAATTACATGCAGCATATTTTGATTTAAATTAACAAACCTACAGGACATGGTCAAAAAGACCCGCACATTTTGATAAGCGAAATTTCTAGATTATTGGCCATTAAAAGTATTTTCAATGCAAACAAAAGCCATCCATACACAAACATCAATGATTCTAAATGTGCCTTTTCCTTGTGTAAATGTCTAATTACAGCAAACCAGCCACTGAAAAATATGACACCCAAGTTGTTCATTGTTCAATAATGAATTGTACTTAAGAAAATAAACTGCGAAGATTGACATCATAAATGACTTCTCCAATGTGATACCTAAAGATTTACACTCTCTCCTTTAAACCAACTTGCAACTGTTATGGAAATACTGCTGCCCTTCCAAGCTTGGACCATCATTAAGAGGAAAGGCGAGAATTTGTTTTTGGGGTTCGGTATTTACCCTTAGACATTTTTGCGTTTCTTAGCCCAACACTTACTCAAAGAATTAACGCATTATATTACTTCTGTTGCAATAAAGAAATTTGCTTTAATCAGGGCAGCTAGCCTTTACCTTAACAAAAATCAGACTCCACCCTGTAAAGCAAGATGCTCCACCCAAGCATGAAGCTTACATTTCCCAAATGTGATTTATATCAGAGTTGGGAATATATATAGTATTTTAGAATGGAGATTTAATCCTGAAATATAAATGAATATACTGCAAAAGTATGCTTTCCCCCCCAAATATTATAAATCATATTTCTCTAATGCAGAATTATCAAAAGTGTTACCTTTTCTAATATTAGTTTTCATCAGGTGTCCAGAGTGTTTTAAAGGCACTCCTTGCATTTTAGTTCCTGTACTTCCAAGTCTTCCTCTTCCTAATGGGCTCCCATTCTGTTCCAAGCGCGCAATTTTGGCTGGTGGACCCTTCGGATCGCTTACATTGTTAGACATTTCTGAATGTTCTTTCCCCTGAGTTGCCTCGTTCAAATGATCCATACTCAGTCCCGCCTCTAAAGATCACCTGCCATGATTCAAAAAAAAAAATATATATATGTTGTACACGTGTGCGCATATGTATACGGACACAGCCTGCACATGTACAGAGGGAGAGATATATATGTATCGTAACCTCATAAAGAAGAATAAGTAACTATTTTAACTGGAAAGAAGATGCCTCTTTTAAAACAAACTTATTCTCCAAAAATGACCTCATACCCCCGTTTACAAAGAGATCGCATCATAATCTGGTGGAATTATTTTCTAAAAGCCAACTAGAGTACCCCTTTAAAAAAAAAAAAAAAATACCTTCAGAGACATTCTACTAAATCTGAGAGAGACTAAGGCTCATATAAATGATGATGACTGTCAAGGTATGTGCTCCAACACAGCTATTGTTACAAATCTCACAGAAAGGTTTGTTATTAATCCCAGGTGTTTTTATTGCATTAAGCGAGAGAGAGAGAGAGAGAGAGAGAGACAGAGATAGAGAAAGAAAAAGATTCTAGTGAAACATTTCTCCATCTACTTGATTAAAATAAATGAATGCACAATAATAGAGAGATTAAAGTTAAACTTTAGTTGAGGGAGCAACAGATTTATTAGAGATGTAGAATACTGTCCATTTACAACTCCTCCCCCCCTTGAGAACAAAAGTTAGAAGAAAATTTAACATTTAACTTCGGAAAGCAGTGGCGGGAGATGGTTGCTTTTGAGTTTCCTAACCAATATTATCCAAAGAGTTTATCAACTTTTGCAAAGTTCAAAACATGCACGTGAAATTTGTCAGATGATAAGCTTTAAGTGTTAAATGGAGTCGTTTATTGAATTAACAAAAATAACTGAGAAGATAGTGTCTCACAATACATAATGCTAGAAAAAAAAACACAATCTCTACAGTATTTTTCAAGCCCTTAAATAATAATAATAATAAAAAAAAAAAACAACAAAACCCAACCCTGGGTGATGGTAAATTACGTGCTGGCACAGCTATTTGAAACCAAAACCCAGAAGTAATTTCAATAGCAAATTAAGAACAGGTATATGTTAGCATGCTTATATTTCCCTTTTTACAAACTTTTGAAACCTCCGTCCATGAATAACAATTCCAGTTAAATCACTAAAAATCTCCCAAGCCTAGAACATAACGGAGTAAGTTTTGAGGATTTTTGTCACTCATCTGAATCGGCTTTGCAAGTGTGTGTATACATATATATATATAAAATAATCAGTTTCTGAGAACAGAGACATCTTTCTGGTTACGATTTCATTCATCAATACTGTTGTGATTGTTAGGTATTTTACCCTACCTTTTTTCTGACCGAGAAAGGTGTGACTATACTGACAATTATGCTATGTCTATAATATAATCACTAAGGACAGGTGACTAGACATTAATTTATGAACTGGTATTTACATTAGCAAGTACAAATACTAATACTGGGGAAGTCATATTTAGACAGACTGGTGTGAATCTGATAATTGCTACTTTCTTTCAGTTGCCTAGTAATTCAATACATTTTCTGCACATTTCATAGTAAAGCTATTAAAGCCTAAACATCTTGGGATTTTTTTTTTTATACTTCCATGGTGTTAGTATATATGCCAATAACAATTCTGTAAACTATTTTTTTTCTTGTTTGAACACTGTGCTGCTTTCCCTGATATAGTGAAGTAAGAGGTAATATATTAATCTGAACGTTTACAAGCAACCTCAAGAATGCCACTGAATAGCTGAAGTTCAGAAAATCGTTATTTTTCCTTATGCTGTAAGGTGACAGGCGAAGATTTACCATTCGTCTTGATCCCATCTGTTTTAGGTCGTGTGTCTCATTAACAGTAAACGTGCCTATTTTAGCCACTTTTTCAAAAGGTGTTTTTTTTTTGTTTTTTTTTTTTTTTTNTTTTTTTTTTTTTTTTAATGTGTCAACTGCAGCCTAAGCAAAGAATTACAGACTCAAACCGTTAACATCTTCGGATGTTTCTGACGATGCTAACATGCTACAGGGCTGCTTTTCTGAGACTGGCCTCTCTTAAGAATAAGAGGATTAACAAAAAAGAAAGAAAAAAGGGGGGGGGGGGGCAAGGGGGAAAAAAAAAAAAGAAGCAGCCTGAAACGAGAAAATCCTTGTCACTTTTGGCAACTTCAGAAGTACTCTAAGGCAGCGAGCTACAAAAAGTATCTAGTCATCATGAGTCAGATTCGCACTACATCATGTACAGCGAATAAAAGTGATAGATCGCAGTTTAGTTAATGCACTGACTACAACCAAAACACCAAATGGGTCATTTTCGCTTGGCCTGAGAATACCCACCCATCGGCATCCTTTCACCGCTTAGTCATCTTGTAAAAAGCTTTATGTTGCAAAGCAAAATTACATGCACATAAAACACCTAATTTACTCATTTAAACTCCATGCCCAAGGCTAAAGTTCACTGCAACCTCAGTTTGGAATAGTGATGAGCAACAACCAGCGTGGCCTGCCCAGGGAGGGAGGGGTGCAGGGAAGAACTATCATCTCCGCCGGTTCCAGGCCAAGAGTTTCCCCGGGTTTCGCATTTAGGCATCTTTCACAACTACAAGTTTTCAGCACAGGCACCGAGAGAAGCGCACGATTTCAAGGCACCGTTTTCCCAGAGACGGCGTACGCGTACGGGCACACCGCGCAATTTCTGAATGAGCGTCGGTGCGGTATCTCCTTTTGTCGCGATGTAACGCCGCCGGTATTATATTATTTCTTTCTCTCCTCCGGAATCAGCCCCCTCCCCATGCCTTTCCCCTCCTCTTCCCTCCCTCCCCCATAAAAACCCATAATCACATTTGAGAGAGGCTCCGCACTTATCCGTTCCATATGGCTCTCCCAATCCAGGCCAAGCTTTCCCTGTGACCTTTTAAAGAGACAAAGAAGCAAAGTACTTATCTAGAAACAGAAACACTGCAGTTTTCTGAGTGAAATTAGCAAAACCGACCCGAAACTCACCACTTCAAAACTTGACAGCATATAAATAACAAAAACAAAGGAGGTTTCCTTTGCAGCCCGAGCTCTTGAAGAGGAAGAAGTTCAAGACTGA